>PVJO010005555.1:0-97583 GCA_004026905.1 Hystrix cristata
AAATATCATCTGTGATAACAGTTTTCTTTTTCTTCACCACTCACTGACCATACATTGAGCACCTATGTGTACCAGAACTGAGCATGCACCATTGAGTAACACAAAGACCCCTCATGAGCCCCAGTAGCCCACGCCTGATCACTCTCTCTGCCCCCCACCGAAGTTACACTCATTGTAGAAGTATGAAAAACACATATGGGAAGAAAAATATCACCCATACTGTCATTATCTTGTGCCAACAACTGACATTTCAGTGCATTTCCTTTCAGATTTTTTGAGGTTTTATATTTTGTAAACATGTGTGCATGTGAGTACGTATGTATGAATACACACATGCAAATAACTGAGATGATCTAGCAGAAATTTAAAAGCTTTTATCATGTAAAGCACTATAAACACAAAATGGATCCTTCAATTCCCCTTCCCAATATCCCTGTAAGAAAATATGATTAAATATTAGTTCATAAAATGCAGTTGGTCCTGGATATTGGCAATGCCATAAATTTTTACCAGAAGCTACCCAATGTATATAGCCAAGCTCGAACTCTGGCCAGAGATTTCACCTGATCAAATGGCAAATAATCGTGTTGGGTTACCCACATCTAAAGTACTGTATTATAAAATTAGACCTATGAATCCTTGTCTAGTCTTCCTTCTCCCAAATATAGTAGAATGGAAACAAGAGTGAATTATTCAGAATACTTTTCCTAGGCAACCGAGAGATAATAAATACTTCTGAAATCACTAATTTAAATATCCTACGCTGGCCTTCACACAGTATCCACCCTACTTATTTGTATAACAGCTGCAACAACTGTCTATTAAATTCTTATCAATCCCTCCAATGAAACATACCCTCTATGGACCCCCCAATCCAGCTAAGACTGGCTGCAAAACTTCACTCATTCTCAGCAGGGTGTGGTGGCACACACCTATAATCCCAGAACTCAGGAGGCTGAGGCAGAGGAGAACTCTGCGAGTTCAAGGACAACCTGGGCTACATAGTGAGTTCAAGGCCAGCCTGGACTACATAGCCAGACTCTGTCTCAGAAAACCAAAACAAACAAACAACAACAACAAAAAACCTTCATTTTCTCACTTGTAAAGTATGCTCAACTTCTACATTCTTGCATAGCCTCTTTCTGACAGAACTTGTCCTTGTGTGAACCTAGCTGCCCTTTCCACAGCTGCATATGGTTGGCCTGCTGTGGCTCAAATTATCATTTCCATTCAGATGACTATTCTCAAACAGCAGAGCTTGAGACAAAAGTGATTCATTTGGGAGGCAGGCCCAGGAAAGAGAATGAAGAAGTAGAGTGATGCAAAAGACAGAAGAATGTAAGGCTAGCAAAGGCTACACCATTAAGCTGGTTAAATGCTGTGGCAAATGGTGTTCATTCACAGTGGGGATCCACAGAGGAACATGGAGATTGGACCACAAATTATCCACCTAAAAGACAGACAGACTGAAATTTTACCCATTATCTACCACCTCCCTCTGTTCAAGGGTGCTCCATAGGCATTAGTTTCACCACACTTCCCATAAACACTAAAGCTGCATTCTCTGGCATAGGATGAAGCACTCAGGCAGAAAAGAAGAGAAATACAGCAGTGTGTGCTGGGACACGTGCTTGAGGTGGGAGGTTGGCAATGTGCACGGAACCTTTCACTGCAGCTGCATGGACACATGGCCTAGGGCATCCAAGAGCCTGCTACAGGCCCCAAAATATGTAGTTCTTCAGGCTATCAATCGATCAATCTATTGATCAATCGATCTATCTATATTCATTCCTGCCTCCACACTACAGTATATCATCAAAATCTTTATGGTATATGTCCCCTTACATATTCCACAGAAATCTCCAACTAAAAACTGACAGAAACTAAGAGGAGTTATAAGTATGCTCATGGACTTAAAGTCTTTGGTAGTATTTGCTCACAGCAGTAGTACAGGGTCCCCTCACCCATGAGTGGTTTTGCCAGTGGATAGGGCCACATGGACCCCTTCCAAGCTCTGGAAACCAGGCATCAGCAAGTTCCCTGGACTGGGACATGTCATAAATTAGACTGACTATGCCATCTCTAAAGAAGTGGTGATACTCAGAGTTCTGCCCTGCAATCTTCACACTCTGAGATGATACACTTCCTGTAGTTGTCACAGGCTATGTTGCTTGGCAATGCAAGGATATAGTTGGTCTGTCAAGTCACTGATACAGGTACACAATGCAACACCCAATAGAGGTTTGATTGTCTTCTATCTCAAAATGTAATGCACCAAGATTTGTTTCCAATTATATACTTATTTCAGTATTTCTAACCAACAATCTTTTGTTCTCTTTTGAACTCACTGTAACATCTGCCCTTTCTCTCAGAAATAAATGACACAGGTTTAAATGTAAAGAAAACACAATTTTACCCTTTTTGAAAAATATCTTTCAACTACATGACAAAATACCCGATAGAGTCATCTGTCAAAGCCAGGTAAGCATGGTCAGAGAAATGCATCTCACGCACAGTGAAAGTCTTGGCTCTGACAGGTTAATCGGGAGTGCCAATAGAAATTTGTTGATGTTCTTGTTTCTAATTTTAAATTGTCTGTCTTCTAAGTTTGTGTTTCTGTTTTGTTTTGGTTCATTTATGGTGATTAACTTATTTCTCATGATTGACAGAAATGGTTGGAATATGATTTTAGGTTCTGAACATCTGGAGCTCTCTCTAAATGTATTCTTCATTTACAGGAATATAGTCTCCATTGGGTGAGAGGAAACAAGAGAATCTGGTTTCCCATTCTTTCACTAGTTAGTTAGTCAGTTATTTAGTTAGTTAAAGCTCAAGCCTATTAAGAATTTCATGCCATTTGGGAGAACATGCTATTTGTAATCTCATCTGGGGAGATTTTCTGATTTTGTGTTGACACTTCACCCATGCCTGAAATTGTATATATTGAAGCTATAAACTATGTTTCTCTATGCCTGTATGTTTCTGTGTTTGTAATTCAGAAATATTTTCACCCCTGGATGGTATCAATACATTGGATTATAAACTTTCTTCAGTTAAAGCCGTTCTCTTCTGATTGGCAGCCTAGAATAAATAAATCCTAACATATATCCTTCAACAAATATATCCTAACATATAAAAACTGAACTATTGATACTTTAAATGTGTTACCTTAAAAGCATATATTCTTCTGGAAATAAATACCAAAGCATTTTAAGTATTAAGATTTACATGAATTGTCTACATATCTGGCAAATAACACTAGCTTAAGAATTTCAGTTTAATGTAAACAAGTATGTCTTCTCTGATTTATCAGTGCTATACATAACGTAGCATACATTTTCATACTTCTTGGGAACGTTTTTCCTAACTTTATACAGGTTTCTGATCAAATGAGCTAGAAATGCTCATACTGAATATTTAAAATTATGAAACACTTAAATTTATGCTAAAGCAAAGTGAACCATTGTTCTGATGAACTTATATTTCCATAGTAAAGGTTTTATAGTATGTCACCATGAAAAACACTTCTAAAATCTCTATAAAACTGAAGACTGGATTTGCAAAGGTTTTCTAAGTAATTTCTAAGTAAAACGGAATCCTGAAAATTTGATTAGTAAGCATTATTTTAGCATATATACTTTTGCTTCTTATTTGTTCATTCTGCAATTCTACAAATGACTATGCTCATTTCTGCCATATTATGAAAATGATTTAGGAGGTATATGCATGGTTGAATAATGCTGGGTTAGGTATATCTATGAAATATGCTAGTCTGCTAAAATGACAGAAATTCACAATTATTGAACCGTAATTTTCTTTGGGTACTGTGTCTGCTTAAAATGTATAATATATGTGAATCAGATTCAACTAGGAATCTCAAGATAAGATCTACTACTTTTACCATTAAGGGCAAAAAAGAGAATTTTTTGTCCTAAAGAGAAATAATTTGTTGTCAGAGAAATAGGAAAAACGGTGAAGGAGAAACCCTAGATGAATAAATAAATCTGTAGAATGTTTACAGAAAGAGAATCTGAAAATGAATATAAATTTTTGTTAAAATCTTGGCAAATCTGGCTCATTTTTTATGGGTTTATTTGTAAGATTGTCGAAAAGTGCTTGTGGGTCCTTTAGAATCAAATATTATATTAAAAACAAACCTAGAAGTTGGTTTGTTCTTACTGAAAATGACAATTTGTGGAGCATTAGTCTACTCTTAATGAGACTCTTAATATGTTTCTAGTTATCATAAAATATTACTCTTTGCCTGGTATTAGTTTCCTAAAAGTGCTGCAAGAAATCACCACAAATTGGGTGGCTTAAAACAGCACACATTTACTGTTTTACACTTCTGAAGGTAAGTACCAAATCAATTTCACTGGGCTAAAATGAAAGTGTCAATAGGGCCACGCTCCTTCCAGAGGCTCTGGGGGTAAAATCCATTTCCTGGCCTTTTCCAGGTTTTAAGCTGCATTCCCTCCTTCCTGGCCTCCTCCTCCATCTTCAAAGCCAACAGTGTAGCATCTTGCTTCAGTTCTCACATTATCTTCTTCCTCTGCAGTGTTAAGGACCCACTCAGCTCCTCAAATAAGTTTCTTTATCTCCAAAGTCCCTTTGGCTGTGCACATAAAGTGACATTCATAGTTCCAGGATTTCAAAATTGAGTATCTTTTAGGAGCATTATTCAGTCTACCACATAATTTATGTAATCATGACCAAATAGTAGCGATTTCTTATTTGATCACAATAACACTTTTTCCCTGACATTTTCATGCCCTTAATTATTTTTTTTAAAATAAAAGAAACACCCCAAATTCTGCATTTATAAATGTTTTAAAGACTTTTGTAGGTTTATCTAAATATCATATTGTTACTTTAATTACTAGATATCCATGCTACAACCATGCTACTGTGCTCAGACACCTATGGTCCTATGCTATTTCTCACATCTCCTGGCAACTTTTCTACTTCACCTTTCAAAGTCAAATCTGAAATTTTAAAAAAATGAAATAAAAGAGATACTTTGTAATACCTTTTGCACTTAAAATTGTCTTTAAGATTTCTCAAAGAGACCTTGGAAATAAAAAGTGATATTCTTTCACCTCATTCAGAGTGACATCAGAAAAATTAGCTTTATTTGCTGTGTTAGTATTGACTAATCTCAGGGCAAAAAGTCAAAGCAAATAAATGTTCATCCTTCCCTGGAATCATTTTAACAGGAAAAAAAATTATTTATTTAAATACAGTCAGCCCTCCATACCTGTCGGTTCTGCATCTACCATTCAACCAACTGCAGATGGAACGTATTAAAAAGCAATGGGTCTGTACTGCACATGTGCAGACTTTTTTCTCATTATTCTCTAAACAATCCAGGATAACCACTATTTACATACCATTTATGTTGTATCAGGCATGATAAGTCATCCAGAGATGATTTAACGTATAAGAGAGAGCCAGGTGCAAGTGTGCGTAACTGTAGTCCCAGGAGGATCACTTAAGGTCACAAGTTCGAGACTAACCACAACAACACAGAAAAACCCCCATCGTAAAACAAAGTAAAAATATAATGTGGTATAGGGAAGGATGTATGTAGGTTATCTGCAAATATAACATCATTACCTCTAAGGGACCTCAGAATTCCCTGATATTGGCATGTATGGGGTTGCAGAACTAATCCCCTTTATATACTGCAGGGCAACTGTATTTCAAAAGTTCTAGGTGGTATGGGAAGGTCTTAGAGATTTGTCAGTGCCCTCGCTGTCAAGATATGTTTCTGATTATCAGGGTCTTGCTGGCTCTTCCCCTCATTTTATTAGGCAACAAAATTATCGTGGTATGAGTCATCATTTCTGTAAATTTCTAAAATTATTTGGTCACAATCTGCCTTTTCAAGTTTTATGAAGCACTTCCCGCCAGTAAATTTCAACTGTGGACACACATCAAACTTTTCTATGGAAATTTATTAAAATATAGATATCTAGAATTTACTCTATACGTCTTTGAAAATAGGCTTATCATTATGCGTATAGATATTTTGTCCAAATATTTTTTGTATTAGTCTTATTATCTGATTTTACATGTCACTAAAATTTCCTCTTCAGTTCCATTATGCTCATTTGTATTCCCACAAAACTGTTCTCTTGTGAAAATTATCTTAAGTCTTTAGTGAATCACAGGCATTTTAAGTTTTGGAAATCTCCAGTTAGTTTTCAATATACACTGATGCTTCTCTGAAGTCCTACAATCAGTTACCAGGCAGAGATTTTGTCTTCAACCAAGAAGGACTATCTAAGAACCCTGTCAAATAGAACAGGACCTTAGGTAGTTCAAAGAATAGTCTTGGGCATAAGTTCCTCATGTGATCACATAATCACCATGTCAGTGGTAAGGGTCAGAATTTCCAGAACAGCTTAAGCGAGAAGTTTAAAATGACGTCCATCAGAACAAGACTTAGGTTTGCAAAGTCCAAGTCAGTTCCAACCTGTCTGGCCAGCCCTAAATAAAACACACATGAAAGTTCTTAAGTTGTTGAGCGCTTTCCTAGAAACCCATGAGACACTAACACTTCAGTATTGAAGAAGTTAATTTTCCCAGAGGAGAACATTGAGCGCTTTGTTTTTCCAGGCAGAACTTCTCAAGACCCTTTTGAAGGATAAAAAGCCTCAATAGGTAGGAGGTCTGGGATCTGGGTGCCATCATGGTGCCTACTCATCACCACGTGACTTGACCAACTTGAGCACCCTCCTGGGCCTCAGTGACCTCGGCCGTCAAGGGGAGAATTTAAAACAATTCTTTTCTCTCCACCCCATTTACCCAATTTCAGCAGAGTTCTTTTCCTAGGAAAAGATCATAGTCTGGCAATTGTATACCTTCTCAAGGGTCCTCTGAAATAATTTTTCACTCATCTCATTTTATAGTCATGGAAGCTGATGGGCTCACGAGTAAATCACACTACAGGAGATGAGAACATGTTTCTCCTCTTTCTCATTTCATTATTTTGTTCTTATGTCTCTCGAAGACTCCCTTCCTTAGCTGAGTTGGTGACTTCTTTTCATCCTACATTTCAGGACCTAAATGTCACACAAGCACAGTATCTAACCTGCCTATCTTTTGCTAGTGGGTTTCCTTAAGAGCTTCTACTATAACAGAAGGTTAGTGACATTTTCATTGGTGTTATTTTGAACTCCAGATATCAAAAAGGCAGCTCTTCAGTTTTCAGAAAGACTTCGATTGAGAGATGATTCAAAATGCAGACCCTATTCACTGCCTTTCTCAGATTTAAAATAATACCCACAGAAGAATGTAATAAAGCACATGAGTTATCCCAATCTATTCAAACTGTCTTTTGTTGGCAAATAAATATGTGAAAGTGTTCAATGTCATTGGTCATTAGAAAGATGCAAATTAAAACAACACTAAGATTCCATCTCACTCCAGAAAGAACAGTGATTATCAAGAAATCAACCAATAAGAAATGCTGGCAGGGTTGCAGGGAAAAAGGAACCCTCCTCTACTGTTGGTGGGATTGTAGGCTGGTCCAACTATTGTGGAAATCAGTGTGGAGATTCCTCAAAAAAAATTACAACTAGCGGTTCCACTTGACCCAGCTATACCTCTTCTTGGTATCTTCCCAGAAGAATTAAAAACATCATACCACAGAGATATATGCACAACCATGTTTACAGCAACACAATTGGTAATAGCTAAGTCTTGGAAACAACTCAAATGCCCAGCAACTACTGAATGGCTGAAGAAGATGTGGTTTTTTTTAATACAATGGAGTACTACTCTGCCATAAAAAGGATAGACTTGAAACATTTATAGGTAAATGTTTGCACCTTGAGAACATACTCTTAAGTGAAATAAATCAGAGACTCATGACTACATATCGAGTTGTTTCTCTGATATGAGAAACTGTAAGTGTAAATAAGGACAAAAAAGTATAATAGGTATTGTGAAAAAGAAAAACAATGTTCAAAGGGGAAGAGAACCAGAGAGGGAAGAGAAAAGAAAATGAAAAATATGGAAAAATGTAAATAAAGCTATTGTAAATAAGGAGGGCGAGGAAGGGGGAAGGGGGGAAACCAAGATGTACTATGTACAGGTACAAACTAAGTATGATGAATGTGATCATTATGTCTATCTAAAATGTACTAATACATGTTCTTGGTATAAAATTTAATTTTTTTTTAAATTAAAAAAAAGAAATCCAAACCATCATTTGTGGATTGATACTGGTTAATATACTGATTATTATTGGCCAGCTATAACAAATATGGAAACTGAAAGCTGTCACCGAGGAAACTTTATGGCAATCTGGGTTTGCCACAACTTTCAAGTGAGTGGGGCTCAAATTTCTGAGTAGGATACATACCCATCCAGGTGTCAAATGGCAAGTCAAATATGAGCCGAAATCTATGAATATGACCACATAGCAGTTCACAATGAATTAGAAAATGAAAACAAGAAAATTTTCTAATATTGACCCTATTCCAAAGGTAGTTTGCGAAGCACTACACTACACTACTCAATAAATAAAATAGATCCTTCAGAAGACTATGGACCTAGAACTAATTTATGGTGGGAAAAACAAGCTCACGTACCTATAGTGGATGGACAGTTACTACAAATGAGTGGAGTGGGTCAGGCACAGGACACTATAAGCAAGAGTGAGGACTGTGGCAAATCAGAGGCCCAGTCCTAATGAAGCAGAAGTTGCCCATGTTCACTGACTGGAAACATGTATATACCCATTTTGACTTCTCAAGAAAAGGCAGAAATCAAGACTTTCAAGTAAAACATTCTTGATTTTTAAATGCTGGCAGTTTATTTTCTCTTAAAATGTCCATGTAGGCCTAGAAAGCCTATCTGTTGTCCAGATTCAGTTATAAGTTTCTATTTTGTAATGTGCAGGTTAAGAAATGACATAATCAAGGTTAGTAAAAGGACCCATATAATTTTGGGTCTCAAAGGCCCTTCTAAAGAGTCAGGCTACCTTGCTTTGGCCATACTCTGACATACCCTGACACTGGAGTGATTGCAGATGTGGTTGTCAACCTCGTCTTTATTGTTTGGTAGCATTTCCTCTCTCAACTGGGCACTGGTCACCAGTGGTGTCCTTGTCACAGGATCTAAACTAGAGGAAATCCTTCTCTACCATCCCTCCTCCCTACCTTTCAGAAAGACGCAAAAGGCCTAAACTTGGGTGGGCTCATGCATTCCCAAGGGCAATGATTCTCACTCCACCCTCTCCCTCCTGAGTGTAGGTTCCTTGCAGACGTGGGAGGGGCATTTGTCAGGGTGCTGGATCAGGCTGATGATATACTGGTTGTGGCCCTGATGTTTCATATGAAATCCATAAGCACAGTTGGGCGCAGTGCATAAAGGGATGGTAGAGTCCCCGCTGGTCTTCTTTGCCCCTGAACTCTGCAGAGCGCTTGGCAGCAGGGGCTCATTCAAGTTCAGCTTCCAAATCACCTTGGACACCAAACAGAGCCTGAGAGACTCCAGAAAGCCTGGCTCCATACAGCAGTCAGGGAGACCACTGGTATCAATTACCACAGCGACCACAGAGAACTGCCTACCTGCTGTGGTTAACCCAATTACTATGAGTTCCCATGCCTTGAATGAATTCTTCTGCAATGCAGTGCTGGGAAGAACCCAAAGGGCTATGTTTTGGAGTACAATAAGCCACATTCATTAGTCAAATAAACAGATTTTAAATATCAGAAAGTTATTTAACCAACATGTCCAGATCTGACTATAAAAAGTAACTCCTTGGCAACACCTGTCCTAGAGCCCCTCTCTTTTCACTGAATAACACTGAACTGGAAAAACCCAGGCCCTGTCATAAACATCCTTCATGGCAGAGAGGGTATGCTGTCTCCACCATGTGATCAGCCGAAGATGATACTCCACCTGCAGTCACTTAAGGAGCAGCCTGATCGGTACTTCAATGAGCAGGAGCGGAAGAGATGAAGTTGGTGAAATGCTTCATGGCTTTACAAGGAATCACAACTTCACAATGAGATGTCTATGAAAAAAAAGGTTCAGTGGGCATTTTGTGGCCCGAATGGCTTCTTAGATTTCTAAAAGCACAGCTTCCAAAGAGCTCTAAGCACAGCCTGAACACTATTCCCTTTGTTCTTGGGACATTCCTGTGAATTAGCCAAAGGCCAAACTAGGTCTTTCTGCTTCCACAGAGGTAGAGAGAGGGGGAATCACCAGGCATAAGGAGGAGAGAGGAAACAAGAGTGTGACTTGCCTGGTGTCCATCTCCTCCTGTTTCCCTCCTCTGCATGGTACTCTCCTGTCTCTCCCCAAGGGGCCACACTGGGTGGTTGTTCCAGTGGGTGGCCCCAACACCTAGCAATCATCCAAGCACCAGGCCTGATTTTCTGACTCCTGATGAGGCCTGGCTTAGAAATGCTTGTGACAAGAGCAAACTAATTACTCAAATGACTGGACCATTTTTTGAGGAAACCCTAACTTTCTATTTGAGTTTAATATTCTAACAAAAAATTGCATTTTCCATGTCCTTTTTTCTGGATACCACTCCAGATCCTCTGATTCTAGCCTTCCATTGCCTGTGAGCCTTTTGAAATTCCTTTGTAACGTGTATATTGCTGATAGACACACTCAATGTTTTGAAAATCGGAGGTTCAATGGTCCACCCTCTTATGTTGTAATAAAACCAGTTTTAGCTCCATTAACATATTCATTTCAATATGCCTTGTCAATATTCATATGTCCCTTCTTTGTATGCTCTTTTGAGCTGGTTTTAGCACCTGTTTTTTCTCACGAGCTGCATACAATCTTTATTTTTTAAGTCTGAATGTGAAAGCAAAATATATCACAAAAACCTGCTCTTTCTCATCAGAGTCCACCACCAATACTAATGGGAATCCATGGCTGCAATTGTTCATGTCCAAAACCTGGGAACCACTCTTGACATTTCCTCTGCCTCGCTTCATATCCAGTTAATCATCTCAGTCATTCCACTTCCATATCCCTAATATTGTTCCAGTAATCCACTCTATTTCAGTCCAAGTCATTATGACTGTCACTTTGGCAATGGCAGCAGCCCACTTACTGGGCTCCCTATTTTTCCCCTCACTACCATCTAATCATTTTCCAGAGTAATTAGTTTCTAAAACTAAATCTGATCATGACACTGTGTTACTTCAAACTTATCAGTGCCTTCCTGTTGACTCAGGGATAAAGTTTGAAATGCTGGGATGCTTTTTCCTGCTTTTCCTTCATCTGCCTTCTCCACCTCACATACCGGTTTTCAATATAAACCTATATTCTGGAAAACTTTGCTTTATCTCTCAGATGGTTAGGTTCCCTCAATATCCCCTTGGTTAGATTCCCTCAATAACCCCTCACACTGGCTCCTTAACTTTTACTTTGCAGGATTTATCTTAAATAAAATAAATATATGACTGATTATCTGTTTCGTGTTTGTCTATCCCAAGACAATAGGGACATGTCCACCTTATACCACTTTATCCTAAGAGATCAGCGTGGAGTCTGAAACACAGAACATACTCAATAAATACTCATTACATCCGTGAATGAAATCACACAAATATAACCTCAAATCTTGGCTCCTCTGGTAGCTGTGATTACAATTTCCTTTTTAGTAAGATAAAGAGACTATGGAAATGAAATTCTATGATGCCCATCACGGTACCTAGCAAAAAGCAAGTGTTCATAGAATAATCATTATTACTACCAACATTACCATCTAGAATGGAAGTGACCTGAGTTCGATCCCTGGCACCACCAAAAAAAAAAAAAAAAAAAAAAAAAAGAATAGAATGGAAGCGAGAAGGGTACTATGAGGTCCAGGCAGGCCAAATGACAGGCTGTAGAAACATCCTAGAGCAGAACAACCTTGGGATCTTCATCTGCACTATATACCAACATATCCTCCAAGGTTAGTGATGTGACCAAGTCCCTACTGAGATCAGAGTAAACTCAGGGAGTCTCAATATGACCGAACTCACCCAGTACTAAAGCTCATAGACACAGTGTCAATTATTTGTTGACTATGAGATAACTTTCCAATAACATATGATCCATTTATATGAAATATGCACAACAGTCAAATCCACAGAGACAGAAAATAGGGTAGTGGTTGCCAGGGGATAGGCGCAAGGAAAATGAGAAAATGAGGAGTGACTGCTAGAGAGTAGTAGATTTCTTTTGGTGTAATGAAAACGCTCTACAATTAACTAGTGGTGATGATGGCAGAAATCTGAATATACTAAAAGCTACCGAACTGTATATTTAAAATGGTGAAATGTATGTTATATGGATTAATAACATTTTCTTTTTAAAAAGCAACGCTCCAGTGACTGTGCAGCTGTTTCCACTTTCTCTTCCCTCATGCCAAACTCTATTAAGGCCAAATTCATACATGTTTGCTTAATAAGTACAGATTCACAGCGTAGATGGTTACAGAGTCCCAGCAAACTATATATTTAACGAGGCTCCAGGTAACCCTAATAATCATCAGGGAAGTTTGAGGCTACTGGTCTAAGCCACAGGTGGCCATAATTCCTACACCTGGCTTTCCAAGCATCCCCTGAAGCTAGGTGATTATGTGATTTGTCGGTGAGACTCAAAGTCAAGTCTATTAGGGAGATTTTTGGAAAAATAACACTTAGTAATAAAAGAAAAAAGACATCTTCCCTTCCATCTTCAGTCTTTATTCCTGCCTTGAATGCTGTTATGATGGTTGGGACTGAAGGGGCAATCCGAGCAAAAGCCCAGTGGATTTGCAGGTATGTCAGTGTTGCCATTGTTGAAATAGTGCCAGTAACTGCCTATTTCTGGTTTCTTGTTAAATGAATGAAATAAACCTTAGGTTGTTTAAACCTGCCATCAGTGGCTTATTGCGTGCATTAGATACATTCCTAAATATATGATAGACCCTTCCAACATCTGCCTCTGTGACACACCCTAGTCCAGTGATGGTGAATATTTTAGAGCTTTCAATGATACAAACAGCCCACTGTGGCACATGTGCCTTGGTTTGCCACTACTGCCCTAGTCTATGCTCCATTTATAAGGGCTTTTCCCTACAGGCAAGTGACTCCTTCCTCAGATATATTAAGGCAGTAACTGAGGATGG
This sequence comes from Hystrix cristata, assembly GCA_004026905.1. Taxonomy (NCBI): domain Eukaryota; kingdom Metazoa; phylum Chordata; class Mammalia; order Rodentia; family Hystricidae; genus Hystrix; species Hystrix cristata. Next base: position 13,139 of record PVJO010005555.1, read on the forward strand.
ACCAACTTGCATAAATGGCTACCATCTCTCTAACAGAATCATCCCCATTTTCTTTTTCCATGTCTACTTATCACTTAACTCACAAGACATATTTTTGCAAGTCCTTGGCAATAGCTCAACGGATATCCCTTTTGATAGTGACATTTTCCAAGATAGCTTTTATTTTCCTGATGCAATTCTGTCTGAGAAACTATAACAAGGGTTGGCAAACTTTCAGTGTAAGGAGTAAATGTTTCAGGCTTTGTGACCCTTATGTTATCTCCTGCAACCCTGCTATTTTGGCCTCAAAACAGTCACGGGCAATATATAAATGAAAAGGTATGGTTGTGTTCCAATATAATTTTATTTACAGAGAATAGGCAGTCCCCAGATTAGGCCAATAAGGCATTCTTCACTATCAAAAACTTGAAAACATGGATCTAGCTATAAAAATCAAATAGGCTATCATTTCCTCCACCTTATCACTGTGTCTCTGACACCTGAAAAATAATAAACTGGGAAATGTGTATAAACTGGGACTAGAGGAGATTTACTTTGGCCAATACCCATTTCTATTATAAGTCCTTAGAGAATAAAGGTGTTACAGTACTTATTATGTACTGTCAGCCAGAGGGTGTGGGAGGCACTTCATATAAATGTTAATCTATCAAGGTTCAAGAACTCTACTTATGACCCTAACTAATATTTTAAGAATCATAGGTAACCTGATTAAGGGAAACAGTTCAGATATGCAAGTATCGTGTGATCCCGCCATAATTTAAGGCATTTTACCACCCTGTCTGAAATACAGACAGAAGGAAGCTAAAATTCATGATAAAAATGAAGAGTATTTTTTAAAATTCTGATTTCAGTGTTTTCCTCAATGTGTATTTTTTCAATTTAAGGCTTTTAAGTCATTTTACACATCCATAGTAAAACTTACTAGAGTGCCTGGTTTTCACTTACATTTAGCACTGATATTTGGAAGTAGGTATTTCCCTTTCATAGTTGAAGTCTTTTCATTTATGTCCAACACAAATAGAGGTTTTTAGGGAAAAATTACAAACTCTGCTCTCAATTTGACAATGTGAAAATAGCTCAAAGGTTAGAAAAGTATGTTCACTTAAAAGTGAAAGGTTCGAATATATCTATTAGAACTTCAAGCAGATAGAATAGTGGTCTTGATTCCATAATTCACTACAAAGTTGTTACAATCAAGTGTCTCCACTAGTTTAGAACTATCACTGAAAGACAGAGGTGAAATCCCAAGAGGACCAGCCTCTGGCAGCTGCAGTTTCGGCCTTGGGCAAACTGTCTGTTCTAAAGATGGCCACAGTGGAATTTTTGGTCCTACTTAAACTTCCACAATTCTGTACCCCTCAACAAGAGTTAGAGTTTACCTCACTCCTGTTTCCTTGAACCACAGGACTTTGTGACTGTTTCAATAAAGAGAAGGCAAAAGAAGTAATGATTCATGATTCCCAATGTTGGATCACAAAAAGCCATGTGACTTTCACCTAGCTTTCTCTCGCTCTGAAGACACTTACACTTGGAAGAAGCCACCATGCTGCAAGAAAGCCCAAACTACTACACACAGAGAGCAAATGGAGAAAATCTGAGATTCCCCCCAAAAACAGCCAGTATTAAAACACTAGAGTAACAAGACATGTAGCCCTCCATCTTTGAGTCATCTCAGTTGATCCACAGTGGAATGTAGGTGAGCTTTCCCTTTGGGACCCTGAACAAAATTTAGATTCATAAGCAAGATGAATGTTATCATTTTAACTCAGTAAAATTTGAGCTTAGTAACTGGAACACAGACCTTGAATTGAATGCACATATGGATGAAGTTCACTTGAAACAAAATTAACCATATGTTTTGCTTCCTACCTTAAGACTCAAATACAAGCAAAAATAAAAATATACACACCTCTTCCAAAAGTGACCTGCTGTTGCAAGACGCTTATATACAGCTGCAGGGTCAGTTGTGGGGCTGAGCCCAGGAAAGCCTGGATCACAGATGCCCGGCTGAATGCAGAGCGGTGGGTGAATAGCTTGCCTTCTGCCTGGCCCACTTCCTTCTCGATCTCTTCTGAGAGGCCATTTTTTGGCATCTGCCGCTTCTTAGTGATGCTGACATAAGGTTCTTCATTCTGGTTTGACTGACAGTAGATGCAAAAGGCTTCAAAACACCTGAAAACAAATGAGCAAGTCATGGTTATTAGAGGTAGGCAGGATTCTGCCTTTTTTCAGTCATCTTCAATCTACTTAGCCTGATTCTCAAAGCCTTGACTTGGCTCTTCCGGACTGGAGTCACCCCTCTACATCATCGACTCCAAGGATGAGTTCCAAGCTCTTGGTCTTCTTCACACCTTCCAACATGCCAACGAGAACTGAGAGACAATGAGAATGAAGTGATACCAAAGGCTGCTGAAGCAAGGAAACCTACCAGAGAATGGGAAGTAGTTCAGGATCTAGAGCCACAGAAAAATGTTCAATTTGTCCATCCTGACACATATTAGATGTATAGCTCTGGATAAGATGCCAATACACTGCATATATACACAGTTAAAGCAAGGAAGTATGGTTGGGAGTATTGCCTAGCACATGACAGTTTGTCATCTGGCATTTCACTGGAAGACCATAACATATTACATATTTCTCTGTCCTCATAAGCTCTTACGGGGCAGAGCTAAAGTCAATCTTGCCCAGGGCCTGCCGGATACGTCTTATGGATTTCTAAACCTGCTCTATGGATAGAGCCTTAACCTCCAGAAGAGAGACTACCTGGCTTCTAAATTGGGATTTCCTCTCTAGGTAATGATATGGATGGTGAAAGGGGAGGGGTACTGATTCCAGTGATTTACTTTGAAGACTCGACCCCAACACACACACACATAGACTATGGATAGATAGATGGGTGAAACAAAATGTCAATTGTACAATATAGATGTAGGATGCTTGGGTGTTCACTGCAGAAGTCTTTCAAGTTTTCTTCTGTATATCTGAAAATGTTCATAATAAAAGGCTGGCAAAAAAACAAAAACAAGTTTTCCCTAGGTATAAAAAATACTTATAATTTAAGTGTAAAAATTGTTGAAGGATTTTTTTTCCTCTGAAACACAAACTTTCATAACAATCTTATACTGTTGCTAAAAGATTTTATACTGTATTTTATTGAATGTTGTTAACTTTTCACACTGAAGCAATTATGGCAATGAGATTACATTTACAACTTAAAAAAATAAAGCCATTGATACAAGAAAAGAAATGAAGAAACCTCTTTGGTAAGTACAAAATGGACATATTTGTAATTACTACCTTTGTTCACTTGCTACCCAGGACAAAGAAATCACGCAGTAGTATGTGCACAGGCATGCATGTGTATGCATGTGTGTCTGTGTGTGGGTTTGTGAGAAAGAGAAAGAGGAGAGGTTTGTCTCCTATATGTTGTTCATTGGCGTCAAGAACACTTTAATATATAGCATTACATGAAAACATCCAAAACAGCATGAACCAGATTGTTTAGCTGAAAATAATACTAATTAAGTTCAGGTCAGGAGTTTAAACCCAGTTTGCCCAAAACTCAAATGTGTGACTGAGGACTGAATGAGGCCTCGCCACTTCACATTGCTGGACCATTGGCAACAAGAGGGGCTAGATAATAGACCTATCATTGCCTTTATTCTCAAATATGTGATGAATACTGATGCACTTAATACTAAGTGCTCTGAGGAATGCAAGAACATTTTAGTTTATAAAATATTTTCTCATATATTATCTCAGAAAATCCACTGCAAGAATTTGGATAACATTATCTGTAACAGCAAAATTAGGGGACTATTCTAAAAGTTCCTTAAAATAGAAGAATAATTAAATAAATCCAATGTAACCATTCAATGAAATATGTAATCCTGAAACGTTATGGTTTAGAAGCACATCTGCTATTATAAAAATCCTGGGCTGGGATGTAGCTCAGTGGTAGAACACCTGCTTAGCATACATGAGGCCCTGAGTTCAGTCCCCAGCACCAAAAATAAATAAATAAACTAAAAATATTTTGGCCATATTTGGTAAATGAAAAGAGCAAATTACAAATGGAATATATCAGACATATCCAAGCAGCAGCCCGCTTGCTCTCTTTTGTTAATGTTATGAAAAATAAAAAAGGAAGCTCTCTCTCTCTCTCTCTCACACACACACACACACACACACACACACACACAAACTATAATATATGTGTCCCAAGACAATTCCTCTTCACTTAATGTGGTTCAATAAAGCCAAAAGCTGCACACATCTGAGAGAAAATTCCATATTTTTGTAAGGAATCACACACATGCAAGCACACACACACACTTGAATGTTTGAGCTGACTCATACTGGCTCAAGAGAGCCAACTATAAAATAGGAAATTTGCAAGCCAGTCATCAAGTAGTAGCTTGACCAGACTTGGGAATAAATACATTATAGAAATCAGCAAACCCTGAGTTTACAGATGTATCACCACAACAATATTACTAAGGATATACAACAAAAATATTAAGAATTATTATCTTTAGGTAGTTAATTCAGAGGTTTTATTTTCTTCACTGGGCATATCTGTTTTCTCCTTTTCTGTCATTTCAACAACAAATATGCTTTACTGGCATGATAAAATCAAGCTCCAAGTTTTTAAAGGCAAAAACAAGCAAACAAATGGAACACCAGTTCATGCCAAGAACTAAATTAATGAAACAAGGGTTTGGAAGAGAATATGATTTTCTTGATGCTGAGGAGGAGACTGTGTGAGACCAGAAGCACTTATAGGATTGTAAACAAAATGAAACTTCACTGATCAATGAATGGAAATGAAAGAAGATTCCAGAATGAAACCAATGACATAGGTGGCTCTAAAACTCAGGTGAGCTTTCTCACAACCCATTGCTTTTCCTAGGTAGTACATTTGCTTTAGCAGTTTTATATATAGTAGGTATTTAATAAATAAATCTGTGAACAACCCTAAGACCTCCCACCACTACTGGTAAGCAAACTAGCAAACTCCTACTATCTACTTGGAATTCTGTGAAACATCTAATTACTTCAAATCTGTTTGGGGGCTCTGTTTGGTTGTAGTTTCATTTGCAAGGCTGTCTAAATAAAGCGACAAACAAGATATATGCATTGAAATCTTTCAAGGTGTAGGCTGGGGATGTAGCTCGGTGGTAGACTACATAGCAAGCACAAAGGCCTGGGTTCCATCCCCAGCAAGAAAATGAGAGGGGGAGGGGAGGGGAGGGAAAAGCACAGGAGAGGATCCGGAGATGAGAACATCCCAGACCAGACCAGAAGAAAAAGAAACTGAGAAATCCTGTAGACCAAGAGTGAAGAAACTTTTTGTATTTACGGAAAGTAATTTAGACTTTACAGGCCACGTTCTATGTTACAGTTTCTCAACACTGCCTCTATAGTGCTAAAGCAGTTATAATCTATAAATGAATGGCCATTGCTGTGTTCCAATAAAACTTTTTTTAATAAAAACAGGCAGTAGGGTGATTTCGTTGAGTGGAACACAGTTCCCTGACCTTTGATGTTGGTGCAGGCACAAGTAACTTGTGGTATCAGGGACCTTAATAAAAATACTTTTTCCAAAGAAATACTATGATTTCCTATAAACTATGTTATCTTCATATGACACACATACTCTAAGGAGGCTACACAAAAACAAAACTGGTTAAAAAGCCAACGCTTTGAGACCTTTGCAGAGCCACTTGCTTAATCTCTCTGAGCCTCAATTCCTGGACTGTAAAAATAAGATAATAAGAGCTCACAGAGTTTTCACAGCAGATGGAATTAAACACTGTATGCAAAAGCACTTTGAAAATAAAGTAAATAAATGCTCCCTATAGACCATTTTATTTTAAATTGTCTCAAAAGTTTACTACAGAGAGAAATATGGTGGTAAATAATTTTGCAATTTTCTATAAATATTTTTGGAACTTCTTAGCCTGTATTTTACAAACCAAGATTTTTCATGTGTCATTTCCCTCTCATTCTACCAGTATTAAAAATGAGGGGAAACAGGCTGGGGATTTAGCTCAGTGGTTAGAGTGCTTGCTTTGCAAGCACAGGCCCTGAGTTCGATCTCTAACACCAAAAAAAGGCGGGGGAGGGGAATTGAGGGGAATTCCTGGAACTTGTAACTCAAATTTATCTATCCTTTTTCTCATTTATGAAAATTAACATAATTATATAAGTATGATAAACAGAACAATTTTAATTTTTTGTTAAGAAATATTCCTCCTCCTCTGATTTTCTAGGATATTTATTATCATTCAAAGTAAGATTTTCTTTAAAACTGAATAAAAGTAAATTCAAGGCATTAGCCAAAGTTCGTATTCAAATTCAGTCTTATGTAGAAACAATCACACAAACTAGTCAGAGACTTAAATATAAACACATATAATATATAAATGAATATATAAATATAGAAATAAGGTGCGAAAGGAAAGAAGGAACAGAGCCAAGGCAATAGTATTTAGTCACAATCACTAGCGTAATGTATTGCAGTGTTTTGGTAATTTGGGGTTTGGTTTTTGAAGTACTGGGAATAGAACCCAGGGCCTCCTGCACAGTAGGCAAGCACTCCACCACTGAACCTCATCTCCAGCCTTATATTGCAATTTAACAGGCCATAATGCTGTATGAAATGAGAAACAATCTTTTGTATATAAAGAATATAAATTTGGCTGGTACTCATCCAAAGCTAAGTAGAGCTAAATTGTCCCAAAACTATTTAGAAACATGACTAAATCCAATGATAAAGGGTAAAACTTCATGTCTGCCCTTTGGAGAAAATCATTATGATCTTTTGGTAAAGCTGATGTCTTAAGACTTCAAATGCAATCTGCCATGAGGAAGATATTCCAGTAGGGTATCAAGTCACGCTAATACACAACAAGAAATTGCTTTACTTTTTGTCTGAAAGCTAAGCGATCTGGAACCACATTTTGTATACCTCAGCTCTAAGATTATGTGTCTAATATCTCCTTGAAATAAATCAGCTGCATCAGAATGACAGACTCTTCAGCAGTGGAAAGAGCTTGCCTTTTTTATCTTCTATTTTGTTTTCCCTTGAGAAGACACTGACCTGCTGAGAATTTTCTGGAAATAGAACTTTTTTTATAGTGTTGAAACTTTCTATGTAGCTGAAAAGTTATCTCTTGAAAGCACAGAATGTTTTCTTTCCTTAATGAAATTGGAATATTTTATCGTAAAAACTAAAAATATAGAAAGGGGAAAATTATATACTTCTGTTTTTCAGAAGAATAGTAAAGTCATATCCTACCATCCAGAAATTACTGCTCTTAATAACTTAGTATATTTACTTGAGCTCAGGTTTATATTTATCATCCTGGTTTTATACATATCACATAATTAACTTTGTGGTAGGTTACTCTTAATGTTTAAAAACGTTTTAAAAGTCAACAATAATAGGGTATTCTCATTTACTTGTGGGGTTATTTAGGTTGTGTTTAATTTTTAGAATTTTTCCAAAATGACCAAATCTTTTAAGATAGAACTGATAAAATGTACTATACACTCCACTGCCTTCTTTCACAGATCATAGGGAACATAAATAACCCAATTCCATTTTTGAAGAAACCTTGGAAATGTGATCTGGAGCCTTATTTTTCTCATCTATAAAATGGGTACAGGAGCTGGAGGTGTAGCATAGTGGCAGAGTACTGGTTTAGCAAGTGTGAGGCCCTAGGTTCAATTCTCAGGACCCAAATAAATAAGTAAATGCTGAAGCAGGAGGATGACAAGTTGGGGCCCAGCTGTGGCAACTAAGCAACTTAGTGAGATCCTGTCTGAAAAAAAAAAAAAAAAACAATTTAAAAAGGGCTGAGGATGTAGCTCAGTGCAAAGACCCTGGGTTCAATCCCCAGTACTTGAAATGAAATGAAATAAAGGGCTGGAGATTTGGTCCAGGGGTAGAGTGTTCACTTCACATTGGAGAGGCCCTGGGTTCAATCCTCAGCACTGCAAATATAAACGTGGGAACTGTTACATCTACTTTATGGTAGGGAGTCAATCTGAACTGCGCCATATAGGTAACTACCAAACCATGTCCCACAAGAAGCTTTTGAGAAATTCTAGTTTCCCACATCCCTCCACCTAAACATGAGTTTAAGAAGCAGTAAGCATCTTGCTCAGTCAGATGACATTTATTTTATTGAGTAGGAACAGTATCTGGATCATAGGACTTGCTTGGCTAGAGGGACTCTCTCCTCACTAAATAGCTCTAGATCATAGGACTTTGTAAAGTTTCATTTTCATTCTCTCTCTCCCTCTCTCTTTCCTTTTTAATTTTTTTTTTCTGATCCACCCCACCCCACATATCAGGAGTAGCAACTGCTCATTTCCCAGCATGCTGGTTTCTCTTTCTAGGATTCTGCAGCTTCTGGAGGCTGGGGAACTTCCTCACCAAGTTTGCTATGACTGTGTGTTATCCGCAAGTTCGTATCCTGAGTGGGAACTTCCTCACCAAGTTTGCTATGACTGTGTGTTATCCGCAAGTTCGTATCCTGAGTGTCAGCTAGAATAGTTGCCTTTAGCATGAGGTACACAAGTTTCCTAAAATCTATCTTAGTGCTTGGGTGTGTGTGTGTGTGTGTGTGTGTGTGTGTGTGTGTGTGTTGGGGGGGTTGATTTCCTGGTAGGAAAGGTTCTTATTCTGGCAGCTGAGGTGTGCCTCCAGCCTACCTCTTCATATTTCTCTGTCATCTATACCTAAAATTCAGTATTTTAAATCTTTCTAATTCAGAGAGATACTTTTTGTTTTGCTCTTCCTATAGAGATGAAAGACATGAACACCCATTAAACTCCCTTCAAGATCCTTCGATAAAGCCAACATCTGTTTCATTACCACTTATTTCTATTTGATTTGTGTTCATAAAAATCAATTCCCAGAAATGTCATGGTTGTTCATAACACACAGCAAGTTTTTGTCTTAGAGACCCACTGTGTAGCAGAGTTGATGACTGTTAGGAAGGGCCAGAAGACATTTCTATAACCTGCTATGTTTCCACACTTCATACTTATTATACCACCAAAGAGAAAAGAATAATGTGGGGATTTCTAGACTTCTGCATGAGAATTAAATTAAACAAATTAACATTTGTAAAGCACTTAGAACAGTGCCTGGCACACAGTAACAGCCACGTGTCTGATAAATCAAATGAAATGACCTGCACACACTCGGCTGTAACGACAGTTTAGAACGCGCTCTCCAAGGGTTTGTGACCACACAAGGCAATCCTGCCGGGGCCCACCTGACTGCAGAGGCGGCCATGTATTTTATGAGACTGAACCACACGAATACTGCCATTTTCGTTGGTCAGATTCAGGCGAATGCTGACAATTTCGCAGTCTGGTACCAAACAGGACTTGGGGGAGCCCTCACTTTAGTATCAATATGCTAGAATCCTGTCACACTGCTCAGGGGGAGAGTGGGCCGGCCTCGGGGCCTAGGCCAGGGTCCAGTCACCTGTCCCTACCGGAAGGCCGCCCCCGCGCTCAGGCAGGTGGGGGAGCCAGAAGGGGCTGCGGCCTAGGGCTGGCTCTGGGCTTCCGCACGCACCTGAAGAGGGGCCCGAGTTGCAGCAGGTGCAACAGCAGCACGAGCGGGCGATCCCGGCTGAGGTCGCGGTGCACGAAGACGAGCGTGAGCTGCACCAGAGCGCAGGGCATCAGCGAGAAAAACAGTGTCAGCGCCTGCCACATGCGGTCCCCGCCCGATCTGTAGGTGCTGCTCAGGTAGAGCGCCGCCGTCGTCTCGGCCACGAACAGGAACACGGACGCCAGCACGGAGGCCGGGAATTTCATCTCCGCGCGTCAGCGGCGCGCACCGGGACCGGACGCGGAGGCAGCGGCGGGCGCGGAGGCTGGCGGCGGCAGCTACCCGAGGGGCTCCCGGCATGCCCAGCTCCGAGCCGCTCCCGCGCTCTGCGCAGCCCGCGGAGGGCACGCGGGCCCGGCCGACCGGCCCGGGCTTCGGAGCTGGGCCTGGGGCCACCGACCCGGCTGGGGTGGGGCGGCGGCGCGGCTCCGCAGGGACACGCCCACACGCACCGTGCGCCGCCCGCGCGCCAGAATGTCCGCCGCGTCGCTGAGGCAACTGTCCCCAGTGGGCCGCGAACCCGTGTCGTGAGACAACTTGCGCCGCGCCGCGCCGCGCCACGCCGCGCGGCGCGGTAGCCCAGAGGGATAGGCGAATCGTGCTGTCTTACCGCGCAGTCTCTGGGTCCTAGAGTCCCTCGGAGGCTGCTTTCTCTGAAAACCATTCACATGCCTTTGAAAAACTGGCTCTAGTAGGGAGCATAACTGAGGAATGGGCGCCTTTTCAGCCTAGTGTTCTTTTCTGGGTTAAGGAAAGCTTGGTTCTTCAAAAGACTGAAGTTTGCTGTCATTTAGAAATACACCTCCAAATCCAGTGGTCTGAAGCATTCTTTCCAGTGATGAAAGAGCATCAGATATGATCTGTAGGAGCCCATGCTTCCCCTCTGACAAAAATTGCCTACAGAATGTATTCCTTTATAACTGTGACTAACTCAGGTCAAAGAACAGGACCTAATAAGGGAGCAGTTTTCTAGCCCGAGGCATGCCTCTCTTTACTGGTGTGCCAACCCCAACACTGACACAATTCTTTTGCACGTACTGAACTTTAAACCACTCTCTAGACGTCAGGATAGCTAACCCTCACACCTTGATCAATTCACTCAATCTCTTTAAAACACGGGTTTTAACCTGTCCCTACAGAGATTAGACTTTAAGATCTCCTCTGCTGAAATTGGATGATTTTACGCTCCAGGCCTCTCAGTGATTTTTGTATTTCGGAAAGTAATGTGAAAAATACAATGTAAAGGTTCAGAAGGGATCAAGACAAAGATGTAGTGAGGTAAAACACGATAGGTTGTTTTTCTTCGTTGTTGTGTGGCATGAGAAAATCTATTTATGAGACTTGCAAGGAGGATTCAGCCAACAGCTGAGAGGTACCAGGCCCTTTTTCCGAAAGGATTACTAATGTCTATTTATAGAACCCAGCAGGCCATCGTGTCCTGGATCAAGAAACACACTGTCACAAACGCAAAATCAGCAGCAGTACTTCATAGAGTATTTGTGTAAGATTTTATTTGACACTGTGGTTAGCTTTAAAAGGAACATTAATTAGTAGCTTAGGTTATTAATTGGAACACAGTAAATATTTAGCATTAGATTTTATTTTAAGGCAAAGGATTATCACAGGTTTTACATTATTAAGTGGACCGTGTTGTGGAGCAGAGAGGCAATAAGTCATTAAATAACTTCACTTTTAAACACTATGCAGCACAGTTTCTGGCAAATTATTTTCTACAGTACAAAACTAATACAGAAAACACATTGGAAAGATCACAGTGTTTAGAACGTTGTAACAGCAGTGCTTAAAACAGGAAGGTGCATAATCTCTAAGCGTCTGACTCGATCTTTTAGAGAGACTTCATTATACCATGCAGTGGGCTGTGAGCAGAACCAGCATCAGCGGACTGTGGGACTCCCCCCTCCAGGACCAACCCATAACATTTGAACATTTGTTAGTTGGACCTTCTTAGTCGGTGGGCGCATCAACTAATTTACCCCAGTGTTGAGTCCTTCTGTGTTATCATTTTAACCTTGAAAATAACATATACATTACGGTTTAGGATTGTTACTTTCCCTCTCAAACACCTAACTGGATTTTCACTGAAGATCAGTGTAATGTGGTGTCTTGCATTATGCTTTCTCACTAGGACTGAAATACCCATTGTCTTTAAAATATTATGTACACAATAATAGGGAGTGATATTCTGGTATAATAATAAGTAACATACTACAATACTTGAGAATTTGATTTTATTATAAAATGTGGTTGCATGACATTTTGTGATATAGTAAAATACCTGGCAAAATGTCCTGCTCTAAATTTAGGACTCATTACTACTAATATATCTTTGAAAGTGCCCCAAAGTACCCTAAGGAAATATACTAATTAGTAAGTGGTCAATTAACTTGCCTTTCATTTTATGTGCAAGTCTTTCAAAACTTTTGTTATATACAACAGACTGGTGTTGAATTTAATGTTAATGCAAATTAATAGGATTTAGAGTAGTAATAACTAATTTCTATTATGTGCTATATTTTTAATAATTTTACATTTTAACTCTGCATATTTATGCTGAGAAATATATTGCAAAGAGTACAATTTTATTAATAACACTAATTTATTGAGTAGTTCTTAAAAATTCAATAGTACTTTAAGTAATGGTACTTATTTATTTTTGGGTACAATTAGGAATAAGCAGTTTCATATATTAACAGATTGTTCCTTTGTACTCTTCCCCAAATAAATCGGGGATTACACTAATTTGAAAATCATGAATGTATCATGGAAGGTGAACTTTTTTCTCCAATGATACAACTGTATTTCTGTAAGTATTACAAACTGTGTGGGGGGAAGCTTTTTGATGAAGCAGAGTCAATTCACTGAGAAATGCACATTCCAAAACTAATACACAATGCTTAATTATCCCCAGGTTGTATCCGGCTTTGCAAAGTGTTTTCCCTAATAACTGTATTCTACAAAATCCAGTTTTAAAATTTTTGTTAATTTAGCTCCATTAAAACCAAAAGATTAAAATTCAAACTTCCCTTCCAAGCAGAGCTCCCTTAGATGTTCAAAGTTGGGAAAGCTGTTGCCTTTTTAGTGAATGGCCTGCGCTTCTTTATCAGATTCTAAAGACAAACTTTTGCATTTACAACATTATACTTCTGTTCCTGGAGGTCTACATAAAAACGTTACACTGTGTTTCAAGAAAGGAATGATTCTACTGCTGCCATAGTCTTTAGAAGACATTTCTAATATGTATTTATATTTTTAAGAGTAAGAAAAATGTACTGGGGAATAGGAATAGCTCCTGAGAGACAGGAGGGGACCAGGAAGTGGGTTGCCTGACATTTCTAATATTTAAATACTAAGTCCTAAAGAACAGGGACAAAATTTATTATTTAAATAGATCTGCTTATTTGAATACATCCATATATATGAGCTACCACAGTTAACTTGAACCAAATTCAGCGGCAGAATTTATTTTATTGGTAATTTCTACTTAAGCACAGATATCAAAACAAAATTTAAGGGGACCACATCAGAAGCCACACTAAAAACCATGTTGCCGAAAGATTATTTGTTAAAAGTTGACAGTAGACAAGTATGCCCTCTATACTCTCTAAACTGACTGACATGTCACAATTACTTTGTACACAAGAATACACAGAAGCACATAAAATATGAAAAGAAAGACTTGCAAAATTGTATTCTACACCTATGGATTCTATGTTTACACATATACATGTTTAGATGTTTCTTCCCCCATCTTTTTAGAGTGTTCATCATTTCTGAAAGAATAAGAGGAAATTGTGTATTTTGGTACTTTCTAAAGGTCTTTGTTTATGTGTGAGACTTTAAAGCCACCTGCTGATTATTCTAGAACAAGAGAGATAGCGTAGTTTCCAGGTGATTCTGAATATAAAGATAAGTAGCGATGAGCTCAAAAAACAGTGGAGGAGGAGAGGAAAACACAAAGTTTTTTTTTCTTATGCAGAGACACTTGTGGCAATTTCTAGAATTCCTGTAGAATGGGATACCAGTTCTGTATTGTCAGTGGAGCAGCCAACCCACAGACAGAGTTCAAGTCAACTTCAAAAAGGATTCTTCATCCAGGAAAGTTTGTTCGGAGTCTGTAATGTTAACACACCACATAACCTCCAAAAGAAGGTAAAAGAATGGAATTTCCCTAACTTATTTAATCCCGGAATCTGCTTTTTCACAGTGGAACTCTTTTACTGCCCTGCTGTAGTTGGGGGAAAAGTGTAGTACTCATATAGTGTACAGTGTTCTGTTTTCATTTTTTTTATAACAACGAAAACGAAATAAGCAGTAGCGAGATCTTATCAATTCTAGGAAGAATGGGATGCCAGTTCTGTATTGTCAATGGAGCAGCCAACCCAGAGACAGTTCTTGTACACCTAAAAAGAGGCTAGTCTAACTTGAGATGAGCAGTAAATGCAAAATACATACTGGATTTTGAAGGCTTAGTGCAAAAAAGATAAAATATTGCATTAATATTTTGTATTGATGGCACATTAAAATTATAATACTTTAATATGTTTGGTGTACTGGGTTTAGTCAAATACAACATTATTAACATTAATTTCATCTTTTTTTAGTGTGGCTACTACAAAATTTTTAAATTGTATATATAGTTTATATTTATGGCTCACGTTATATTTCTATCCAACATTGCTGCTGAATTTGTGAACCTCTTGGATGTTGTCTTCTCCAGATAGCTACTAATGGCTTTAACATGGCAGAAGTTTTAATAAAAATGAAAGCTCAAGACAGAGAGCTTGAAGTGTAACTAGGGCCCTCATTAAGTATGTGCTAATTAATAGAGAGCAGTTAGCACACTGTTAAGACCCATTTATTAATCAGTTTATGCTTAAACATATCTGTTCACTCAGATATTTCTCATAGCTAAATGTTGGATTTTATTTCATATGTGACAATCTCCTTCATCCATTTCCCATTTAGGAAAAAGAAGTGCAGGTCACTGCAAATGTTCATTTAATTTTCAGTGATCAAGAATTTCTGTATTTTGTAAATGGAAATATTACTACTAAAAAAAGAGTATGATAAATAGAATGTATTTTGTTTTCAAAAACTATCGATATAGGAGAACAATGCAAAAATAATAGCATCTAGGTATTTTATGCTAAAGTTTGAAGGTAAGTTTAGGACTGTAATCTATGTGTTATCGCAGAGGTAAATGCTGTTGCAGCAAGCACCTCTGGTGAGTATTCTTGGGACAAATGGGGTGTCCATCGCTCTTTTTCCCTCTAATGCTTATACACACACAGATACACAAGGGGGGATTAAATCCTGTGTATCTTTCCCCTTCTCTTTCTTCCTTCTTATTGGACAGGGAGGAGAAAGGCAAGAATTGAGAGGATAAACAGGAGAAATTATTTCCATCCAGTGTTCTATAGCATAGTGGGGTTGCTATTGTCTAAAATGATTTATAATATTTTTCATACTATTTAGAAGAGACTGAAGTTTCCCAGCACATAGAAATGATAAACGTTTGAGGAGATGGATATGCTAATGCTCGGATTTAATCATTACATATTGTATACATGTTAAGAATTATTGTGCTGTACCCCATAAATATGTACAAATACGTATCAACTAAAAATATAAAGAAAGAGAGGCCAGTCTGTCCTTTCAATCCATATGACTTCCCAGCTTTTCCCTCACTCTAGCCCAGAGCAAAAGTATAGATGATTTGGTTTCCACTTTAAATAATGTTTAAATTCAGTTCATAAGGGTAAGTAACAGGTATATAATGGAAAAAGAAGATGTAAAGAATTCTGCAGATAAGGGACTTTGCCATTTGTGGAGTCCTGGTGGAAACGACAAAGTTTGATGTTTTAAGAAAATTCAAACGAATATTCTTCTAAACACTAAAGGCATCATCCATCAGGCCTCAATTCATTAACACTTTCTATTAAAGAAATAAGTGAACAGCGCTTCCAGTGTAAGATTTATGATTGTGGACAAGGCCTAGACACTTAATATAGCATCAACTTTCTTTTACAACAATAAGATAAAATAATAGAATAGAATACAATAGAAAATGACCAGGTTTATTTAAGGGAGGAAAGTGCAAAGAATGCAGCCACCATCCTATTCTCATGAATTGCTGCACTTGTGGTGGGCTGTGCTAAACTTGTGATCTGACTACAGAATAGGTTCAGCTCCTGCTGCTGCTGAATTTGAGATCAGCCCTTCTGTCCAAAGGGGAGTCCAGCCTTATTGAGCTTGGAGCTCTTAGCTAAGAACAGACATGGACAGAAGAGATAAGGAGAAAACCTGCACTCCCAGGAGAAAGGAGGTGACATGATTAAATAGACACAGGGCGGGGGGCAGGGAAGAATGAGCTATTTAAAGAGAAAGAAGACATTGGGAATGGTTCAGGATTAGAGATCCCAGGAAGCAACAAACCCCACGGGTAAGACTACATATTCTTAGCGCCATTAAATGTGCATCCACAACTCACTTTGAGATGCTGAGCTTCAACAGACTCCCCACCCCATCTATTCCTTTGCTTGCTTTCTCGTTTGTTTTCTTTGCCAAGTTTATGCCAAGCTCACATGGCCTTGGCAAACTTGAGGCTGCTTAGTGGTTTTAGCTATTAATTTGAAACAGTGTTGAACAAGCCAGGTCCCCAAGGAAGTTCTTATATGCAGCTGAGAGTACATTTCTATTCCTGTATGTCATGTAGGTCTGAGGCCTGAATTAAAATGCAGATCAAACTCAGTCCTAAATTACTTCATTTTTCAATTCATTTTTACTGGCATCATAATCCTTTGTTTTCAGTAAGCAAAATAAATATTTGCATTAAAACAAGCTCCCAGGCTAAACAAGTCTATCTTTATGTAGTAAGCCCTGGTAAATCAGAACCTTCTGAGGCACAAAAGCTATAGTCAGGACTGGTAGTAAAATATGAAAACTGTACACTTGATTTTGACCTATCTAGCGATTTGGACCACAAGCACTGCATCCACTTATTGAGATCTTCTTTGGCTGAAACATTTACTGGAAGTGGTAAATGAGCATGATTCTCTATGTACATAATAGGTACTTAAAAGGTAGCATACATTTTAATTATATAAAGGTTTCTTCCTTTGTTTTCCCTCTCTCCCTCCCTTTCTTCCTTCCTTCTTCCTTCTTTCTTCTTTTCTTGCTGGAGATGGAACCCAGGACCTTGCAAAGCCTAAGCAAGCACAGACCTACCCACCCCCAGCCCCGTGAGTTTTCTTAACATGATTATAAATCACAATTTCACATGTTTGAAATTATTGAGGCTCTCTATGCTCTTTATGGAAATGGAAATCATTTGTATACTAATTTGCATGTCAAAGAAAGTTAAATAGGTTGCCAAGGGAAGAGCTGTGATTTAGCAAAGAACAAAATTCTACTTCATTCTATTTGTTTTTTGAGTTATCAGTATATGAACATTATTATTTTAATAACAGTGTCAATTACCCAAAGAAGTACAGGGTAATATATGCTATCAAACTTCTGTTTTTCTCAGTTATGATGTTACAGGTATAACAAAAAAGTAAAAACTGATGAGTAAAATCAAATTGGGTAAAAAAGATAATGTAACATTCTGGGGGATGTATGGAAGAAAAGGAACATAATTGTGTTATGAAAAAAACACGCAGAATTGTAGCAGTTTACAAAACATCCTACTATCAAAATATAATGCAATGTTCCTATTGAGTAATTCTTTTGATGAATCCACAAACATTTCCACAATTACCTTCAGGGTTTAAATTGCTTGTGCCGCATACAATAATTAATACTAGGGGTGGTGAAAAAGTCCCGGTAGGTTTCAAGAGGAAACATGTGTTAGTACTGCATTAACAATGTGGCACTACAAATACTGCATAGAAGAGGACAAGGTTGGATAATGAGAAATGACACACCACACTTTTTTACAGCAAAATGTAAGGGCCTTGCCCCTTTTGGGAAAACAAGACTGAAGAGGACCTTCCCAAAACTACATTGCTATTTCTTGTTGAAAACGAAAAATTTCAACAATATTTAAGTGTTAACAAGCTTAATTTTGTTTCTAATTTACTGAGATGTCGTTTCAGAAAGACAATATCCAAACATGGCTTTTTCTTGGATTTGACACGCGAGAAGTATCTGTTCGCAATGGTAAGCACAAAATGTCACAGTCGCCCTACCGGATCTTAAAGGTAGCGGTAAATAGGGAAGAGGTCCAGTTTTCGTAAAGTTGCTAGAAATGATGAGCTAGAGTCTCACTCCTTAGTGCTTCAGATTTTAGGTCTCAAGCACGAAGAGTGGAAAGATAAGCAAACAGAAACAGAAGGTAACTCCAAGGGAAGGGCTATTTTGTTCACTACTATCTCCCCAGATTCTAGTCTAGGATACTGAATAAATAAACTTGGAAAGTGAAACCCTGGGTTTGAATCCTTGTCCTACCGCTTCCTAGTTTTGAGACTTTGGAGGAAACATATAACACATGTTCAAGGATTGCTGAAGGATGAAAAAAGTGTGTGTGTGTGTGTGTGTGTGTGTGTGTGTGTGTGTGTGTGTTTAATAAAGCCCTGTTATTGGGTAGTTATTATCTTTAGCCTATAGGATTATAGGAGTAGTGTGAAATGAACTTAAAATGATATAGTGAAAAGCAGGCATCACTATCATGTCAAAAGGAGACCACTTTTTAGAAGGCATCTTGCAGTAAGGCTTGCTTAGGAGGAAATGACAAAGTTGCTTATTCATGGAAGAACTTCTGGAACCCGATTTTGGAAGTTATCTGAAAGCTGCTACTTATGTGGTGCTACCCTAAACTGAGTATATTCACAGATGAAGAACTGAGACTAATTTTATATGCATTGCTCTGAAGCTGTGAAAATGGAACAATAAGCCAAAAATATGCCTGCTTTTCAAAATAATTTTGACCTACTTTGAAAATATACAAAAAACATAAAATATACAAAGATGGTTCTAGTTCTTACCGCTCTTTGGTAAGATTATTTAAGAATTTTACAAACACTAGAAGTTCTCTTCCACAAAACAGGTACACACATGGACACATACCCAAACACACTGGTGTATGCACTTACATACACCTACATGCACACAAATGTGTTTAGGCCAGACAGTATTCCCTAATTCCTCCCAAAGTCTATCTATGACTGAAATTAGGAACTACTGAATTAAGGAGTAGGTGGTTAGGGGGTAGATGTAGCATATGGACACACATATGTACATATATATAAATATATACATATATTCATATACATCCAAATATCAAATGACTTTAATTAAGTCTTATAGAGTACAGTTTCCTCCTTAATGTGATATATGAAAATCTCAGTGATCAAATTCTTGGACAGGGTAAACTCATGTTGTGTGCGTTAAAGTGACAGATGCTCCTACGATGTTCTGCAATCCACTATTTACCTGAAGCAGTTTCACATCTCTAGTGGACCTTGTGTCTTGGGAGGTACAATGACGACTCATAAATTCATTTATCTCATAATCTGATAGTATAACATGGAGCAGCACTTCACAATCACTGGTGCCTTTCTCAGCCTGTGTCTGCCTGTCCCAAGAGACACAATATTCCATCAAAGGCAGAAATAACATGCCTTTGTAGTGGTTACACTGATCTTTGAGATGAGTGATTTTTACCAATATTTTACAGTGTGATAATGGCTTCATAGGGATTATGCACATAAAAGCATTTTTTAAATAACTAACAATAGAGAATACACAGCTCGCACTTCAAATTGAGAAAGAAACATTTGATAGCAACACATCCCACAGCACTTGCTAGCTTATCAATTTTCCTTTTTTTTCCACTATGGTATTAAGCATAAAACCTGGGGCCTCAAACATGCTAGACACGTACTCTACAATAGAGCTACACCCCCACCCTGGAATTTTGCTATTCTACTTGAGCTTTAGGAAAGAAAAATGGAGAAAAAAAAAAGGAAAGAAAAATGAAGTGGGAAAAGAGATAACAAGGAATAAAACTACAAATTTGAGTGTTTAAATTATGGTACGATGTTTCTAAAGTGCTCAGGGTAATGATAAAAATAGATTTATATGCAAATATCACCATTCAGTAAAAATTATGAATTTCAATAAGTAAAGATGTAGGATTTCCTTTCATGTCCTTCATCCTGATACTTCATCCCTGCTAGCAGTTTTTGTGGGGATAAAATTACTTCAGTTTTCGATTGTCTTTATTTCTGGATTTAGGGGTGGAGGACACCCACAGATAGTTGAATTCTGCCTTCAATTGTGAAGGTGTTAGCATTTTATTGCCATAGTCCCCATTTCTGTTGTGTTTTCTATGCCAGTCCCTGAAAAATAGATCATTTCTCTTTCGCTTTTCTTTTTGATGTCTGATTTTACATCTATTGCCTGAAATAGTAAATCTCTAACATTTTCAGGTGAGTTGTTATAGCTACATTTTGCAGGTTCTCTCTCCAATCTGGTATCATGCTGCCTTCACCTGCCTGCTCCCATTCTTCTGGCAGCAATGTTAAGGCTCGTGGTTGTGATACCATTGAATGCGGCTTGTGTGGAAACTGCCTCGGGGAGGCTCAAGAAATCTCCGGGGACTTCTGCAGCGCCACAGTGGGAGATGGAACCTTCTAAACAAAGACACTGAAGAGAGGGAATTCAGCCTGATTGGGCTGCAGCAGATCGATCAGAAAGCACACTGTCCCAGAGAAGCCTTCATACAAGCTGTATATACTTTCAAGAACCCGCGAACCAGCCTTGAATTCCTCGGTAAATAAGAACTGAGCAAACCTAAGAGAAGAAGAAAATAGAAATAGTGTTAATGTGAGTTGTTCCATATTATTGGCCGTGGCTTGCTTCTTTATCATCTTCTGCCAAATTAAAATTTTAGCCTCAGTTTTTTCCCACAACTATGTAATTATTTTAGGAAAGCTTAGTTCTCTGAGTAAAAAAGAGGAGCCATTACATTGTTGTGGATGTTTCACCACAAATTATGCTGGCAAGCAAATCCAACATATTTTCAGAGTTTGCAAAGCAAAGCACTTTGGTGTTTTCTAAGGATTTCATTCCCTCTGTCATCCAATAATTAAAAGTGAAGAAAGTAGATAAATCACCCTACTTTTACTTCTTTTGAATAGAAACAAAGTGATTATGTCAGTGTTCCTTCAAAAAAAGTAAATATGCCGTGTTTTTCCAGGCATATTATTTCTGAGCCAGGTTTCATTTATATGGGGCAGAAAGCAGAGAGTGTGAGAATAAGTGTGCAGGATTTTATACAATCTGTGCTTTGGGCAAACAAAGGAATAAGATAAATGTGAAAAGGCAAGGGACCTTTTATAACGATGACATCAAAAAGAACACTCAGGTACAAGACAGGTTATTTTTAAGACAGTCACCCTAAAAATATCACTGGCCTCTAAATTCTCTGTGAAAGACCTTTTTATCTCTTACCTATATTTGCCACAGATTATTTATAACAAGTAACATTTTCATAGTAGTTTATAGTTTTCAAAGTGCTGTCATTTTTTGACTTGCTGTACTCATTCTCATTAAGAACAAAAATAATCATCAACTCATGGATGAAGCATATAGCTTGGTAAGGCCCGAAAGCTGATATTTCTATAAGTTTAGATAATCACTACTACACAAGGGGTCCTATGAAGCATAATTATTTATTTTATGTTTTTAGGGTTCTTGGAATTATTGATGAAAGCTTGGAATAAATCAGCAAGCAACAGATTCTAAATCCATTTGGTACAATTTTTCTATCAAATGGTCTCTTAAATATGCAACATTTTAAAATGGAATTTTACTTTTAAATAGTAGAATAATGAAGCATCTTAAAATTTAGCTCAGAGTTTGTAATCATATAATGAAATCAGTATTGCAGTATAGCTTCAGGTGAGTTTTTGCCTTTTTAGTGCTATCGATTGTTTGGCGGTCTGGACTCCTCAAAAAAAGTTTTCAAATGCATATAATAAAATATACACATCTTCAAAGGAAATTAATTGTATTAAGGCACAGTTAGTAAGAAAAAAAAATTTTTTTTTGGTGCTGGGATTGACCAAGGGCTTTTTGCATGCTTAACACTTTTCTCTGCCACTAAGCTACATCTTTAACCCTGTTAAAGTTAAAACCGTAAGCCAAATATTTGATATAATAGCACATGCATCTTTCATTACCACATTAAATAACAAGATCTAGTAGTAGGGTATGAATGTGTGTATGTATGGATGGATGTATATATTTCCTTTGCAGTGCTAGGAATTGAACCCAGGGCCTAATGACAGCTCACATTTCTCAGTAGTGATAGAGGTAAATTGCAGATTTTATAAGAAGAGTGACTTAATATGAGAATATCTGTTACTTCTATTGATTGAAGAGTCACAACTACTCCTAATAACTCTGATTTATAATATACCTTTGGAATTGAAGGAAATGATATATTTTAGCTTGAGATGTTTAATATTTTCCTTAAACTAATTCACAAACTCCAGAAAAAAGAACCCTTGGTGTAGGAGAAAGAGAATGGGCGTTGGTTATGAGATAACCAAATTTGACAATTTCCTGTGATATGACCTTGGCAAACTTTTTAATGTAATTGTAAAACTCTGAAGTTGCAGAAATACATAGAATTATCTATAAAGATTAAATATATATATTAGGCTCTGAGCATATAACAAACGGTGGATAAATGGAAACTTTTTTCACATAAACATATTCTAGCAGAATATTTGTAAAATGGAGAAAACTATTCCACTATACTATAAAAAAACCATAGTTAATTTGTCTCTTCTGACGTTTTCCACCCGTGTTGATTTATTATATTATTACATTTTATTAAAGTTTATATCACTTGCTATCTTGCATTTTTACTTAAAATTAATGACGAACATTTTCTATGCTTTTCAAAATAATTCCTACACAATACATGGCAATTCACAATAAAACCACCAATGTATGAAAGTAGCATTTTATTATATTCTGACCTGCAGTGTTTGTTATCATTTCTGAAAAATTTTGTCAATATTAAAATAAAAATGATTGTTTCAAAAATCTACTCAGTGGTGCAAAAATCAAAGTATAAGATTCATCGTTCTAAAAGATTCTTGGTCAGAGTTAAAGTCAGAATTGAAATTATGGAGCTGAAAAGATGAATGACATTGAGAACATGCATATGAAAACTGATTAAGACCAAGACTGAGCAAAGAAGAAAATTAAGAGCTACATGAGTTATACTAGTGTTAATAGAAGATGGAAGCTTTTCTAATGGAGCATTTTTAAATGTTAGAAAATAGCACAATAAAGCCATGGAAAACCAAAAATAACACAAGAAGCCATGGAAAACCAAAACAAAGGCAGAAAATGATGAAGTATGGTGCAAAAGAGAAAAATAAATAATAAACACAGCCATGAGCACTTTTTTGAAGTGATGAACAAGTAGGAAAAAAAGTATAGATCTGACCAAGAAGGAAAATCACTGGGAAAGAGAAGACGTACAACCACAGAGATTGGAAATTAAAAATATCTCAGAACTATGTTATTGGAGCTCTCTATCAAAAATTTGAAAATCCAGTAAGCAGGGTGGTTTTATAGAAATATATTCAATATTGAAAACAAAAGGTAGAAAAGCACAATAATTTAATAATCATTGAAAAAAATGAAAAGGTTACCAAACATTTTCTGTAATCATAAATTCCAACTGTAAGTTAAAAGAGTAATAGGTGATGATCTAGTAATGATTATTGCAGGGAGGTACATATTGTTTGACGTTAGTGTTTCAGAAACTGCCAAAATTAAAGAAGCCTCATCAATTTCAGCCATATCATTTTAACTCTGAATTATAATTCATTGGAAATTTCAGTACTCTGAGCAATAAAATGCAAAGCCCAAACAATACTCATATATTCTCTGCATATTTTCAGACTCATACATGTTAGTAAAAATTTTTAATTTTCTGAAGAGCCTCGGACCTCATAATCATATAAACCAGACTCTGTAAAATAGGACTAAGACTGACCAGCCAGAAAAGAGAGGGGTTGTTGTTATCAATTTTTCATGTTTTTAGATTTTCTTTTTCAATTTTTATTTCTTATTAATAGATGTTTGTAGCAGATAATGATTACATTCCCCATGTGGATCTACTACATGTACATAGCACATTTTAATTCTTTTTTCTTCCCTCTCCACCTTGGTCTACTTCTCTTTTGTAAAAGATCTACCTCTTTATTTCATATTAGCTATCTTTTATTTTGCTTTGTATTTATATTTTGGGTTTCTCATATAAGAAATACCATATGATACTTAAGCTTGTGTGTCTTATTATATTTCACTTAACATTATAGTCTCAAGGTATATCCATTTTCTTACAAATGTCTCAAATTTATCCTTCTTCATGGCAGAGTAGTACTCCATTGTGTATAATCCATTCATCTGTTCATGGACATATAGGGCACTTCCAAGAATTAGCTATTATGAGTTGTGCTGCTATAAACATGGGTATGCATGTATCACTGTAATAGGATGTCTTTAACTCTTTTAGAAAGATATCTGGAAAGGGTATAGTTCAGTCAAATGGAATTTCTAGTTTCAGTTTTTTGAGGAATTTTCATACTGATTTGCATAATGACTGTACTGGTTTGCATTCTTATTTTAATACACCTTTTAAAGAGTGAGAACTTGTAATGAAATTTATCTCATAGGTGAAACCTGTTAGCCTAGACATAATCCAAAATGACTTTTATTTGCTATATTCAGGAAACAAGCAAGGCTTCTTTCCACCTAATGTATTAGGGAGCCCTGAATCAAAAATGTTAACAGAATTCCTAGAAGAATGGAGCTTGAAGCAAAACACTTACTTATGTTAGTACCTCTCCCTCAGGGTTTACGTGCAAATATGATAAAAGATACATACATAGGAATGTAAATGTACATTTTTGTAATTTTGAAAAGGGAAAGTTGTTTTTAAGCACAACAAAAATTCATAAATCTTAAAGGAAATATGGATAATTTTAAGAAAAAAATAGTTTTGATGAAAGACTATGAACAAAGTTGAAAGAGAAGTGGCAAAGTAGGAAAATATTTACAGCATTTATTAACAAAAAGTTACAATTCTTAATAAAAGCTTCCCCTAGGGAAAAAAAAATAGGAAAATATTAAAGAGAGACTAGTTATAGACTAAGAAATACTGAGGACCTAACGATTTTAATTCCAAAATTCATCCTAAATAAATATTTGCACAAGGGCACAGAAATATATATTGGACATTTGGGGCAATTTTTAGTATTAGTAAAGATTACACAAGTGCCAATATCCATTTGGAGATTGATTAAATTAATTATGCTACATCATAGTGAATAACTATAGCTGGTTAAAATAACGAGACAGATCTATGCAAACTGAAATGAAGGAAGTCCCTTTAAAATGCCTCATGTAAAACTACAAGCTCAAAACAGCATATATAGTACTATTATACCAATTGTAGTTGAGAGGTAGAGCAAGTGCTTATTTGCATGCATAAGGTCTTAAATTCAATTCCCAGAATCAAAAATTTACCTACACACAGTGACACACACACACACACACACACACAAATTTATACACAGAGAAAAGGCTGAAATGAGAAAACGCAAATTTATAAATAGTAATAATAACAGTGTACACCTGCATTGAAATTACTATGTGCCTGGCATTTAAAAAAATGATTTGCGTGTGTAAACTCATTCAAAATACCCAACACCCTTGTGAAGTAGACACCACTTTCCATGTTATTGATGAGGAAGATGAGGCACAGAACAGGTTAAGTGACTAGTTAAGGGTCACATCACTAATGTAACAACCATCAAGTATATCCCTTCGGTTGGAATAGTCTCAACAGTACAGGGGCTATTCTTCGCCCTCCACCAAGTGATAGCTCAGATACAAGAGAATCAGAACACACGGCTGTGGGGAAAGGCCCCCTGGTTTAGAGGACCCTGAGCATCACACAGAGAACCAGCACCTCTTGTAACAACTTATAGACGTAGACAGCTTCTAAATCCCCTCAAAGAGAATGCCAGTTTCATGCTAGTCAGCAATGGGGGAAGCCTCCACTTATGCTTTCTTACCAGATTATTGAAACTTTATTTATAGTTTTCCTTGTCCAGTTTACTCAGTTTACCAGTAAGAAGTTATTTCTATTAAAAAGAATGTTGTCTGCTATATAGCTGATGTTCCACCTTTATTGTTTCCAAGGAATAAAGCACAGAGGGCAATTTAGTATTATTTGTCAAAATCACAAATATCTATATCCTTTGGTCCATCAATTTCACTTCTAGGAACTTACTTTTTTTTTGCTTTTGTGAGACAGGGTCTTGCTGTATGTAGTTTGGGCTGGCCTTGAACTCACTATGTAGCCCAGACTAGCTTCAAACTTACAGTGATCCTTCTGCCTTAGCCTCTCAAGTGCTGGGATTATAGGCATGAGCCACCATGCCAGGCTGGATTTGTCTCTTAGACATACACATATGCGTGCAAAATTATACCTGTGTAAGATTATTCATCATACCATTATTTATAGTGCAACTCTTGGCAATTATCAAATCAAATATTTTATTATAATAAAAAATAAAATATTTAATAAAAACATTGAAGTGCTTTAAGCATTGACTTGTTATCAATAAGATAACAAGCTGTTATCATTTGTATATAAAATGAGGGACAAAATTTTATATATCTTTCCATTCTTGTATGTACACAGAATATCCTTAGGAAGATAACCAAAAAATGCTAGCAGTATTTCTGAGGAAGTCGATTAAATGGCTGGTGGGCACCACTGATGACCTTCTTTTTGTATTTATTAAACCATGTGACTGTTATACCTAACACAGAAAATTAATTGGATTAAAAATTCAAAAAAATACATGAGAAGAATGGCTGACCTTTGAGCGCGGTAAATATATTTCGAGTTTCCAGTAAGTCGATAAAGCAGCAGGAAAACATAGGCACTGCCAGCTACACCATGGCAAATCCCCGGCCCCTTCTTTAGCAGGCCCTTCTGCCAAGTGAGCTCCCCACACCGGATACATGTGTCCAGGTACTGCGGTTTCTTGGAAACCAGATAAGCTTTGGCAAACAGATAGGCAATACCTGTGAAAACATCAGATATTAGAGGTGACTTTCAGGGCTTAAACTATAGAGTCGAACTTTTGGAAACTGTAAACTTTTCAGGAACCGCCTTGCAAATTCTAACATAGCAGGTGTGAGAAGGGGCCAGAAAATGCATTCCTCACTCTTCTCTCTTTCACTCTCTCTCTGTGAGCTGGAGATGGTACCCAGAACCCAGGGCCTCTGGTATGTCAGACAAACATTCTGTCACTGAGCTACATCAGAGAAGGATACTGCATTTCTAACAAGTGCCCTCGCAGAGACAACACTTCGAGTAGCAAGAATGTTCTACAACAGTTTTTCTTTCCTTGTGGGATGTGGTTTAAGTTGTTTTAACTGTATTGTGGGGTTGGCCCTTGGAGAGAAAGCAACATTTTAATTGAAGTACATCGATTGATAAAATCTACAATTTAATTTACAAATGGGTTAATATTTAATGATGCATACACTCTGGCTATTTGGAAAGGCCATTTATAGAACTTACTCACAGAAGCTCAAAACAGGTAATGTTTAAATACTTACAATAATACACATGTTCTTAAGAGCAAAAAACTGGGAGTCTCTCCAAGAACAACAACAGTCCCAAATGACCTCAGAAAGAATTCTACTGGTATTTCAGTTGTGAAACAAGTCCTTTTCCACTTGTTCAAAAGAAAGAAAGCTTCCTTCAAAACTTGTCAACAACAGTAATATCAATTATAAAAATGGGAACAGAAACAAGAGAAAAATAGCTATTAATAGAAATGATTGTCCCTGGGTTCCAAGTTCCAGGTGCTTTATGTTCAGAGATGAGGTTAGTAACACAGTAGCATGCTCTCTGGTGCATGGCCCAGCTTTTTCCTAGATAAAAAGTGAGACAGGACTGGAGAGCAGTTCAGTGGTAGAGCCCATGCCTAGCATGTGTGAGGCCCCTGTGTTCCATCCCCAGTAGCACAAAAATTACATTAAAAAGTAGGACATGGGTATTTAAAAGATGGACACGTGTGTGTATCTCGCCTAGCTTATCCATGAGGGCTATCCATGCCTTTCATTGCTTTAACCAGGCTGTTTTGCAATTTTGTAGATATAGAAATTGCCTTATAGAAATTGATGGTAATGTAAAGAATTCCTTTCCTTAGAAGCTCACATTCTGTCTGGTAGAGGTCAACCTGACTTTCCTCCAACTTTGTGAGAGAAGCCAGTTTTGCATCCACGAAACTAATTCATTTCTGTGTTCCTAAAAGCCTATAAATATGCTTGCTCTTTGGATGTTCTTTTGAACCGGTTGTAACACCTTTCTGGTTCTCTCATTAATTAATGAGTAAAGTAAAATGTTTCATATGCATCCATTTTATATTTGTGTTAGAACCACAATTTTGATTTCATCCTCTTAAAATGTGCTGTTTAACACTCTGCAGTTAACACTTGTACAACAACAGACTCAACACTCAGGCAACACTTTCCAGTCCACTACCGACTGACATAGTTTATCTACACTATTGCTTACTTTTAAAACAAGTATCCTAACAAACTAAAGGATGATTTTAAAAGACTAGAACTTAATTAATTATACATTCATTAATTCACTGCATGCATTTATTCGAAAGTGGCCCTTGATGGTCGTACGTAAAGCTCTAGGAAAGGCCAGCTTCCAGGGCCTGTCAGGTGTACAGGATTTGGGGTGCCCACAGTCCACACCCTTAAAGTGTCCCATGCTGGGTCTCACATGCTGCTATTACCTTCTTGAAACCCTTAATAGTTTTTTTAAAAGGGGCCCTGCATTTTCATTTTGCACCGAGTTCCCCAGATGATGTTGCTTGTCCTGGCCTTGTGTGATATAAAGGCTAAACACGACTAAGCAGTATCTTTAAAAAAGGAGATAAAAATATGTACCTGATGCTTCTGGGACATAAAATTCATTCGAATCTGTCAGTGATACCAGATGGATAAGAAAGGTGGAAGTTCCCTGAGGAAGACATCTCGGGAGGCCCCAGATGGAAACGGGGCTTTTTCGGGGCTTTCTAGGCCACATAGGAAACTCCAGGCCCAAGGTGGGGCAGGGAGGACATTCTAGGCAGCAAGATCACAGAGGCAAAGATTTAGAGCCAGGAAGGATGTGTCACTGAAGGCCAGCAGGGCAGTGTCCTAACCAGTAGGCCACTGGGGTGGAAGGGTAAATCGGGTCTCCATTATGGATGGCTTTACAAGTTCACTGACGCAGTTCAAACTGCATATCGTGGGCAATAAAGAACCACTGGAAGTGTTTTTGTTGGGAACTGCTTGGCGTTTTTACCTAGCAGTGCAATTGTTCTTACAGACACAACATTCCACAGTGCTGTCAGGAGACTAAAGAAGGGTAATGGAATGGCTCTGAGCTTATTGTATTGGCAGAAAGATGGAAATGAAGCTAACAAAAGGGTAATTTCACAGGACATGGTAACAGTTTGGATATTAATTGAGCATCTACTATATGCCAGACACAGGTTTTATAAAGCCCCAACCTTTATGGTATTTACCATTTAACTAGAGGTTAATTACGATATGCGTGGAGAAACAAAGGTGTCCTTGGGATACACAGGAAGGCCCCTAACCCACAGTTGGTAGATAGGGTGAACTAGAAAATGACACCATCCCACCTGAGTACAGGGTTCCTGAGGAGGAATGAGCTAGGTCGACCAGGTGGTATTGGTGTTGTGCCTGGATCCCTTTTACCTCACCAGCAAGTGTCCTATCTCTCAGTTCCTGTGAGAGCTGGCCACTAACAAAGCTTACAGCTGCCCCCTTTTTGAAGGATTTGCTTACAGTCACATGCAAGGTTATATTATGTACCCATCCCTCAGCAGATTTCAACCATACAAGAGTGCAAAAGTTCAGCTCCCTAGCCTTAGACAGAACTAGATTTTCTGGTTTGATCTGTTCCTCCTAGATGTCCCTCAGAGTCGGGGTGAATGAAGCTAGTCTCCAGGCGAGCCGTGCTTTGGCTTTTCCTCTTGCCTGATCCTGCTTCCTTGCTGCCTGATAGGTTCTTCCTAAGAGCAGGGTCTGCTTCCAGATACCCAGAAAAGAGCATGGTGAGGAAGGAGGTGTTCTAGCCAGGGGAATGCTAAGTGGTTCCTTATCACCCAGGTGCCTTGGCATGACCCGGTTTTTGCTCCTACCTCTCCACCTTAATTCTCTGCTTGAAGCGTTTTAATTTAGTAAAACCAAACTACTGGCAGCACTTCGATGCTTTGCATGTCCATGCTGTTCATACTTCTTACAACAAGCTTCCCATTTTTCCTGTTCTGATTAATTTACCTCAGGCATCACCTCTTCCAGAAAGCCTCTGCTAAACCTGGAAGCAGCACCAGGAATCCCTCCTCTGGGTTCCCATAACTCCCTATAAAAACTTTTGCACTTGTACGGAAGTCTGATTAAAATGATCTATTTCCATGTCTGTCTCTCCTAGAGTAGTGTATGTCACCCTAGGACAGGAACTCTATCTTACTCATTTCTGCCTGTGGCGTCGTGTTTGGCACATGGCCAGGGTGCCATCAATGTCCCCGCAGTGCCTCGTTTCACAGCCCCACACAGGCCGGTGCTGGGATGGAGATGAGAGATGTGGAGGCAAAAGGGCTGAGGTTGTCTAATTGCTATACCAGGCCATTAGCCTGAGATGCTGAAAGGTATTGATCCTGTGGCTCTGGCCAGAGTGAAGGACCTTCTCCTGCATCCTAGATCACAGAACGATATGTAGAAAGAATCTTGAAAAACTTCTAAACCTGTGGCTCCTAACCTAACCTATGGAATCCACAGGAGCCTGCTTAATCTAAAAGGAAGCAATGCTGGATCTTTAGTTTTGATGTAAACCGTGTCACTTCTTCATGGGAAAACCAATTAGCGTGCGCTGATCAAAAACACTCAAGCCAAGCCACAATGTATATCTTTGCCAAATACAGCAGGGGAAAGGAATTAATTATTATCTAATAAAAATGGCTTGAGAGACTAAGTCTTTGAAAACACTGGATCCAGCAGAAGCTCCTGACAGCCAGACTTGGCATGTGGTTTCGAGATACTGGCGAATCGCCACCCGGGCCCATTCCGGGATGTGTAATTTTGCTGAGGCACTACAAAGCTTAGTAACCAACTTGTGATTCAAAAGCTTTGTTCTTTATTCAAAGTCATTTATCCAAGAGCCTTTGTGAGACGAGTTTTAAAAACTGCTCACACCTGTGCTTCACACAGAGTACAGGAAATGCAATGTCAGTGTTACCATAGTAATGATGTAACTTGGTGCAGTCGGCAGTTTATTTTAGCCACAGCATTCGTTTTAATGATTTTGCAAATGACTTTCATCCTGTATCTCAGTCATCAAGGCTACCAAGGGGTCATATGAATCTTACTGCAATTTTATTGCATTTAGTGAGAGAAAGCTGTATGCCATGGTAGATATTTCTAAATGTGGGTGTTTGCAAAGCATCTGGGATATAGCCCGCAGGAATGGCGAGGATCAAAGTAGAAAAGAGGGCCGTTGTGATATAAGATTTGTGTTCTTATCTATCTCTAAGTGCTCATTTCACAGATGAAACAGAGTGACTTTTCTCAAGGTGACTTAGATGGTTAGAGTTGGAGCTACAATTAGAGCCCAAAGTTACCAACCTATAGTCAAGCATTATTTCCATAGTGTATAAATGACACCAAGGGTTGTGACCTGCAGTGGAAAGTCAAGGGCAAACAAAGGAAAAGATAAGACTGCATTAATGAAGTTCCCCATTTTAGATTATCTCGGGGGGGGGGGTTAATTACAGGGTTGGTCTGCCACCCCTAACCATCCATGCCATTCATAAATCTACTCTTAAATCTCTTTTCCTCAAACAAATGTAATTATTTTTCTAGACCATTTCTTTTTTTTTTTTTCCGGTGCTGGGGATCGAACTCAGGGCGTTGCGCTTGCAAGGCAGGCACTCTAACCACCGAGCTAAGTCCCAGCCCTTCTAGACCATTTCTTATTGTAGATTTTTTTGGAACTTAGTTTTGCCAACTTCACTAAGAGAATCATTTTTGACTTGCACTTAGATTTATAATCATGCCCAATGCTGTTTTAAAAACGTCTCTTAAAAGAAAGACCAATACCCTTGAGATGGGGCTGGGAGGTTGGCAGAAATTACAAGCCTCACTTAGTTTTTCCTTCATTTGAGAATTGGTTTATTTTTGGCAGTCCAGTGAGTATATGGATTGAATGATTTTGCTTTGGAACTTACATTTAATCTTTTCAAGACACTATGAATGATAAAGGAGGATAAATAAAGTCCCCGATGTGATGACTCCCATGCCGCACTATTATAGTAGATGGTTTGCGAGACAGATGGTATTTGGTGTATAGAAAAGATGGATGCCCTTCAAGACACCTACATCCATTAACTGGCTCACTCACTCATTTTAGTAGATTATCATTCTACTCTATTAAGGGCTTTTACTAGCACACTGAGTGCTTTTAAAATATTCTGTATTTAATTTGGGACATCTCCAAAATTCAAGGATCCTGGGATGCTTGGAGGATATCCAGACAGATCATCATTGAGAATGATGAAAGGGAATGGGAAATGGATGTATTGAGCATAACAAGAAGAGACATAATTTCTAAGATGGTAAATAGCTGCTGTGTTTTTTTTCCAAGAAGGTCAAAGCAAGAAGAAATGAGCACAAATTATACCTGGCAGGAGTTGGCATGGACAAAATGTACAATGTCCTGGTACAAGTACACAAGCTGAAGTTTTTTTCTCAGGTAAAGGTGGCAGGCAGAGAAAATATGACAATACACTATAACTTAGATTTTTTCATCATGCTAAACTATACCAAGGAAAAAGTGAAATTAAAGAACATTAATTAAGGGAGGGAGGTATTAAAAAAATCTGATGACAAAGTAAAGAGACAGCAAATATAGTCTAAAGCTGCGCTCTTGCGATTGAAGCATAGCCTTGAAAATTAAATCAACTCATAATACAAAAAAAATTTTGTGTTATTTTGGTATTTCAATCTCTCTCTCCTGGCAAATTAATCAAAAATATTGATTTATTTGAATTTAACTTCTTTCAAATTGCCCCCTCTCTAAAGGCCTAATTAATAGCCAAATGAGATTTTAAAAACAAAGGGTTGGGGGATTGGGGATTTTGCACAGTGGTAGAGCACTTGCCTAGCAAACTCAAGGCCCTGAGTTCAATCCCCAGCACCCCGCCCCAAAAAAAAACTAAAAAGAAAAGGTTGGGGGAGGTAGGTAATAGGGTCTAGTAAGTTTCCAGACCCAATTCCAGAGAGTTCAAAGGATAGCTTCCCATTTCTCTAGACTTTTTATTAGGTACTACAGGAAATCCTCATTTGAAAAAGAAATTTTGATGCTATGCATCCCAAATTTAAAGGTGTATACAAATTGCCTAAGGTTACTTTTAAAATGCAGATTACTGTTAAAATACAGGAGATTTGGAGTTGGAAATTTAGCTCAAGTGGTGGAGCACTTGCCTAGCAAGCACAAGGTCCTGGGTTCGATCCCCAGCACTGCCCCCCCAAATATAGTAGGTCTGAAATGGGGCCTAAGACTCTGGATTTCTAACAGGCTCTCAATTATCCTCACTTCTAGTTCAAGGCCCACAGTAAGAGTTGCCAGTCTCCAGATCTTCACTATCCAATTTAGCTATTCATCTTCTGAAATGTGGCTAGTCTGAATTGATGAGTGGTGGTGTGTGAAACAGACAATGGATTTTAAATACTCGATATTTTAAAAACTGTGAACTACCTCAATTTCTAAATTGATTACTATTGAAATGATATTTGGGGTATATTGAGTTCTATAATAAATACTATTAAACTTACTCTATCTGTTTCTTTTTATTTTCTTGTCTGGGGCTATTTGGTGCTCTGGATTGAACCCAAAGGCTCTGGCAGGCTAAGCATATACACTAGTGTTGAGCTTCACTCCTTACCCCTAAAAATTTAAATTACATATGTGGTTTTTATTTCTATTGGATAGTGCTAGTTTAATATTATGTATAAAGACATATAGAGCATATATTTTTAAAATACAGAATTATTTCCAGAAGTCCTTTGCAGATCAAGACATTTCTAGCTCTGAAAAATTTCATCCGGTCTTTTTTTTGGCAGTGCTGGGGATGGCAAACAGGGCCTGCTGCATGCTAGGCAAGCACTCTGCTGCTCTGCCACACCCGCATCCCTGGTCTTGGCCTTTTACTCTTACATAGTAATGACTTAAAATGAGAAATCTTTTATTTCACAACTCAGCAAAGAAACCTCCTATTAGCTAAACTAGATGAAAGGCTTTGCTTTCAGACAATAGTGCATTCACGACCTGGGGCGCCATGGCACCAGTGGACCAACTCATTCTCTCTCTCAATGGTCTCCCCAAGCTCAGGTGGCCAGTTGCAATTCTGTTCCTGTTCCATGAGGAAGTCCACACTCTGCCACACCAGTTCACGATCTGCAGGCTTGAGGTGCTCATGGTAAGAAAGAAGCATCTGGAGAATGGATGACAGGCCATGAGCTGCTCCTGTATGCACAAAAAAAGCATAATTTATCCACACAATAGGGAAGAGAGCCACTTTGATCTAGTGAAAAGTTAATCACAGGATTAAAAAAATAACAGTATTTCTTGAAAACACAGAGTACTTTAACAATGTAGTTGCTGAGAACTAGGCTGCTGGCAAACTACAGCCTGCAGGCCAAATGTAGCCCACTGCCTGTTTTGGTGAATAAAGTTTTACTGAAACACAGCCACACTCACTTGCAGAGTGTCCACGGCTGCTTTTGTGTTATGACAGCATACTATTTGTGACAGAGACCATATGGCCCACAGAATCTACATTTTTACTGTCAAACTCTTCATGGAAAAAGTCTGTTGACAACCACTACTTTACAAAGGAGCTTTTCAAAACTTTGTAATTAGCATATCAATAGCTGCTATGAAAATGCTACTAATTTAGTCTAGATATCCTAAACATTCATTCATTCATTCAATACAGAAGTATGAAGCATCTACTATGGACTCAGATACTGTCCTAGGTGCTGAGGATAGGTCAGTGAACAAAATAGAGTAAATTCTTCTGTAAACATTAACAAGTAGCATTAATTTACTTAATTCTTCACATTTAATACTTGTGAGTTGGACATTGTCTTGACCTGGAGATACACAGATGAATCTGAATTTGTCCTTACCCTTGAAGACTTCCCCATCCAGTTTGGTGGGAAAGCCAGATTTGTAAATAACTAGAATTTGAGATGTTAAGTGCTCTATGATAGGTTCATGCCAGGAATGTGATGATTAATTTTACGTGGCAGCTAAACTAAGCCACATTTTGCCCAGATATTTGGCTAAACATTATTTCTAGGTGTGTCTGCCAGGCTTATTTCTGCATGAAAATAACATCTGAATCTGTAGACTGAGAAAAGCAAATTGCCCTTTCCAACGTGGTAGGCCTCATCCACTCCACGGAAGGCCTGAATGGAACAAAAAGGCTAAGAAAGAATTGTCCAGCTCAGACATTAGTCTTTCCTTTGGACTTGGACTCATACTGCATCTTACAACATCAGTTTTCCTGAGTCTGGCTTTTAGCAGCCTCCATAAATGTTTGAACCAATTCTTTACCATACATTATTTATTATATGGAATCGGTTCAAGCAATATATGAAATCCATTTCTCTGGAGAACTTTGACTAATACAAGGGACTAAAAGAAAACCAAGGAAGGGGAATTTAACCTGGTTTCGGGGGTGGAGGGGGCACTGCGGTTCCACAGAGATGGTGTCCTGTGAACAAACAGTCCAAGCAGAGAGCAAAGAGTACTGAATCATCAAAAGCCAAGCCTGACCCTGTCTTTGGGAAAGGAATTAGCCTAACAAAGGAAAAGGCATCCCAGTCCCTGTAGAATTTTCACTCATTCTCTATTAGTAGTAATTAGTTGTACTGGGGTTAATATATCTCAAGGGCTATTTCTTTAAACTCAATTCTCTAATTTTAAAGCTTTTTCATTGTATTCAGGCATTTTTCACTTTGCCATACTTGGAACTCTTGATTCCCTAGAAACAGACTTACAGTTGTATTCACTTAAAATTGTAATGATTTTAAAATCTGATCATGAAATTTCCAAGTACCCTTTTTTCCTCCAGATTTGGAATTGTTAGAAAAAAGCTTGTTTTTTTCAGGAAAATCTGTATGCATTTGATAAAAATCTGGTTTGTATGTCATTGGGCAGAATGTTAATTTCTCTTTTAAAAAATTTTAAAAATTTCAAAAATAAAAATAAGAATAAGCTCCCTCAGGGGACTACAGCAGCCACTGCCAGTGCCCTGCCACGTTCATGATTCAAATGCCCCTGCCCTCCCCATTTCCCGCCTGGATCACCTACCATTCTGCCTGAGGCTTTCTCTGGCCACAGGAGTGTGCCCAGCTAACAGGGACAGGGCAGAAATACTAGGGAATTAACACCTCTGAAGGGGCTGAGCAGTAAAGTAGGGAGTTGGCGAACAAATACCTGAATTTCCTTAATAACTTCGGTGAGACAGTTAAGGCATGTTCTATACCATCCCTAAGAGTCCCGAAAGGAACTGAGCCTCAGTTGTCCACAGTTGTACAATCTTACACACTCAATTAACTTCTTTTTCTTCCCTGTCTCATTTCTGCAACCCTCTATCAAGGCTTTCTGGGATTGCCTGTTGAATGAACCTCTTTACACTTAAATCCTAGTCTCAGGGTCTGGTTCTAGGGAAACTTAGACAGGATCCACAAAATTGTTTGAGAAAATTCTCGGTAATGTTCAGCAGTCATTGATCTGTACGTTTGGGTACCCTCATTATGTGCAGGCTCTGTAGCAAAGGTCTAGGTATCACAAAGCATGCCTGTAATCCCAGTTATTCGCAAGGTTGAAGTAGGAGGATCTCAGTAAGTCCCGTGCTGAAGGTGTGCAAGGCCACTAAGCTGGTTTGACAGGTAAGTCACTAATACTGCATTATGTGATATGTGATAAGGGCTGCAAAGTGTGGGCAAGGCGACATGTGGTGAAGCCAATTTGCTCAGGAAAAATCTGAAACATGTAAATGTTTCTCCAGAGAGAGTTCAACAACCCTTTTAAGGAAGATCAGGTATCTCAGCAGATCTCTTGATGTTGCTGCAGAGTCTTGCATTCTGGGTTTTACAGGTAGATGAAGGATTTAGGGGAAGTGAAACATTCTAGGCAAAAGAAACATGCACAAAGGTATGAAGGTATGAGGACATTTTGTGTGTGGGAGACAATGCTGAACAGAACCTGGACGGGGAGATAAAGAGTCTGGAGAAAGAAGCAGGTGGCCTAAAAAGGGCCTTGCAAATCTTGTTTGGGACAACAAGGACTCAAAAAGGGAGTAACTAATTTACTCCTTACATGGCTCCAAGTTCAAAATTAGTTCCTGTGATTTAGTAGTCTGTTAGTGATCCACTACTATTAAAAACTTTAAAATGGGAGTGGCTGCATCCTGTTACCCTAGGCAGAGGAACTACTTGCAATCAATGTACAACATATTCACAATCTTTCAGAAAAATCGAACCAGGTGTGGTGGCACATGCCTGTAATTCCAGCTACTAGGAAGGCTGAGGCAGGAAGATCACTTAAGCATAGGAGTTCAAGGCAAGCCTGGGCAACACAAAGATATCTCATCTCAAAAAAGGAAAGGATGGAAGGAAGGAAGAGAGAAAGAAGGAAAGGAAGGAAGGAAGGAAAAAGAAAATGAAAATTAGGCCAACAGCCTTCCTATCTAGAATAAGGATTTTAGCTTTTAGTGAAAGTAGTTGTTAATACGCCTACATCTCTGTCCAATCTCTGTCAGGCAGACAATGATAACACATACTAAATTGTGATTTGTAATATCTATCAATGTTTGTTTTTAAATGACATTTTTAAGTATTTCTTGTTAATGAATAGTGATCACCCATGTCAAAAACGAAAGGTTCCACTCTTGACTCGGTGTTAATAACGGAGACGCCCTCCATTCTGCGGGCCTGTGCCAACACCTGCACTCACCCAAGTATTCGGTTCCATAGTAAGAATACATCAGAGGGAATGGTTTCCTCTTCTTCAGGGCATACTGCTTCCCAGAGTCCAGGATCGCCTGGCAAATTGACTTGATCTGTGCTGGAGTCAGCACCTGATTGAGGAAATCAAGAAGCAGAAGTTAAATCAAAATCTTTCTCCCCTTG
The DNA here is from genome assembly GCA_004026905.1 of Hystrix cristata. Classification (NCBI taxonomy): domain Eukaryota; kingdom Metazoa; phylum Chordata; class Mammalia; order Rodentia; family Hystricidae; genus Hystrix; species Hystrix cristata. Next base: position 51,144 of record PVJO010005555.1, read on the forward strand.
CCAGACAGTAGGTTTTTTTTTTTTTTTTTTGGTCCGCTTAAAAACTCCAGCAGCATATCTCCAGCTTTCCTTCCTATCTGTGAATAAGCTCGGTCAACTACAATTTATTTTTTTTACACTGATTTTCCCTTTGATATCACATTTCTCTATCATCTTCAGAAAATTTACTGTTTTGATGGAAAACTCACACCTTTACTATTGTAGGCTGTTATAAAATGCAGACCATCTTATGCCTGTTATATCATTAATCCTCATCACAGGAATAAGAATTTGCTCAGAAAAGAACAAACAGTACTGCAAACAGATCATGCTTAACAAAGCTGTTACTCCTGGTATATTGTACCATGTAGGTCTGGCCCAGACACCAAATCTTCAATTTGTGACATTTAGACTATGCTTATAAAGCCATGAGTCTATGACAAACTGCTCTATGACAGACTCACTGGAGCCATTTGCATTTCCTAAATAAAGCCAAAGTCCAGTAGCACCCCCCAAAAAAAAACAACTTCTAACATCAAAATGACTCTGAACAGAGAATGGCTAAGATGTAGGGACTTGCAGACAATCTATCTACAATCAGTTTTAGGACTATAGAGATTAAAATGTTTTCAAGCCTTCAAAGCATTGTGGAGTTCATTAAAATTCTTGTCAGGTTTGCACTGTATTCTGTGTCCTGCCCTTCCTGGGGGCAGACTAGATGCTTCCTTTGGCATGCTCCCCACATCACCAGGCCTCTTGCTCTGGTGAAGTATTTACCACCTGCTGTGGTAGGTCGCTCTCACTAGACTATCGGTTCTTTGAGAGCACAACTGTGCTATCTCATCATTTTTGTATCTCTGGTGCCTAAGAGAAGCTGGCAGGGGGCAGGCATTGGTAACTGATGACTAAGTAAATTAAATATCAGGTTAACTGGTATGAAAAGAAGAGCCTTTTAGGCCTTCTTTCTTTCCTTACTTCTCTCTCCCTCACTCTTTCCCTTCCTCCAATGATTATTTCTTAAGTTTCTACTCTCTTCCAGGCAAGCCTTTTCTAGATGCTGGTGATATGATAGTGACTGTGACAGATAAGACCTCTGCTCTCACGAAGCCAACCCTACCGAAAGGTAGACTTGCACAGAACAAATACTGGTCAGATTAACCAGAAAAAGTCACCTAAAGTTCATCTTGCTTGATTAAATGAATCTAAGAAAAATTAAAAGGCCATTAGAGTTTGGCCTCTCTAAAAAGTGTCACATATCTCATCTTCTTACCTGATATCTGGCATTAGACCCATCAACTCCTTTGAAATAAGGCCCTAATGGTGTAAACATCAAGTTGCTCCTTTGATTTACTCAATATTAGAAGGGTAAAATATAATTCTTTGGCTTCCTCAAATCTAGTCCTTATTTTGGAAAAATAATTAATGAAGAAAGTTTATGAATTAATTCTGCCAATTAACATTTATTGAACAACTATTCTAGTAAGACCCCACAGTAGGTATTGTGGCAGAATTCCAGAAAGCCTGAGACAGATTTTTCCCTATCAGGAACCTACAGTCCAGCGATGGAGATGAGATATAGACAAAAGTCCGCAATAGAGCAATTAAAAGTCATGAACCTAGAGATGGAAATAGGCAATAATGTGACATGTATAATGAAGCACCGCAGGGCTTCACTAAAGCTTTACTTCCTCCTCAGCTTTCATCATTCCAAAACAATTATGCCATGGCTTTCCGCTTAAATTTCCATTTTATGTTAGCTAGCTACCTTTGTCTTTTGTGTTTAAGCTGCCTTTCTGCCTGCTTCTGAAGACCTTACCTTTCATGCATCTTCACTGTCAAGGCAAGTCAGCCCAAGGTCTTTCTTTAGCCTAATAGCAAATTTCTCCTAAATGATTTCCTACTCCACATTCAAACTCCTACCACATTTTTATTTGCTGTTGAAAGCATTTACTCTCTGTACTTCTACCACAACCCTGGTCTTATGTTTAGTCTTACTCAAAATCTTGCAACATGAATCTCCAGTCAAGCCCTCCATCCTGGCTCTCACTCAGGAACCTGCTAAGAAAGAGCCTTAAAGGGCAGTCTCTTAATAGGATTCTATCCTGGTCCCTTCCAGTATTTTTCTGGGAGAATATCTTGCTATCTGACTGTATACAGGTCCTGTCTGCTATATAATGATTTTAATCGCTGTGACAGAAGCAGTTTTTGCAGTAGGAAATGTTTCCTGAATTTTCAGAGATGTATTACTTTGAATTATTAAAATTTTCCTATTTAATTTTCATTGGCATTACTTAAAATTGATTTATTCTTTTTTCAGTTGAATGTTTACTTGTTTTGTGTTCAAAAGTGTTTGCCTGCTTGTTTTGAATCCAGAAAAAAAAATCAACATGTGCCATACGTGGTCCCCCCCCCATTCTTTCCATCCCTAATCCACAGCTCAGAATAGGGAACGAGTTTATAAAATATTATTTCAAAACCTCTTCTGGTCATGCATCACGTCTGGGTGGATTCCTCTTATCTCTCAGAAACACTGTGAAAAACAAAGAGAAACTGGGGCTTGTTCGGCTGGATAGAGACCAGTTATGCATGCAAGTTTTTTATCTCTGAGAACAGACAAGACCTACCCATGACTTTATTGATCAGCAAACAAGAACAGAAAATAGTGCTCATTAAAAGTCTGTGTATGGGGAACAGTGAGAAATAACGTGCTCCTCTACCCTTCTCTCACATGAACAAACAGTACAGGAAGAAAAAGAGGGTTAAGACGGCGGTTGGGGGCTGGATGTTATTCTCTTGTTTGTCTGCTTTCTCAAACGTCCCTCCGTTTCCTGTTCTGAGCACACTTGCTCCTGAGCACACCCCTCCCTCCAAGAAGATGGACTCTGCTTTCAGAGCACTCTGAGCTCCTGGGAATGACAGAGCAGCATTGTAAGTAGAGGGGAAAGGTGACTACAAATGGCTGACAGGGGCTGCCCGCCCATCAGGTTTTTACCAAAACAAGCCCAAATTCCCTTTCCTGTATTTGTAGTACTGAAGTCCCATACATATGTTGATATTTTGGAGAGATTAGGTTCTTTAAATTTTTTTCCATATATTGAATTAAAATAAAGATATCTGAAAAAAAGAGAAAAAAAAAAAGCAAGTCTGAAGTGGTTTGGTTTAGGCAGTTTTATTAATTTAACTAATTCCCGTCACTGATCCTGTGAAATACTCCTATTGGGCTGGCCTCTGAGTACGAAGAGACAAGAGAGCAAGACAAGAGACAAGAGATTCTTGGTCCTGGCTGAAAGTCATGCTATGACTGAACCACATCCATCTGGAGGAGAGATGACCTTCACTAAAGAAACAAGTATGACGGACCAAGCCACAGAATGCTCAGCTTACTACAGATCTTTTCTGGGGGCAAGTGTCTGGCCACAGTCTCTCTGAAATCTTAGTCTTTGCTGGCTATGTTTCCTTTTCTTGGCATCAATTATCTCCCACCCTTTCCCCATCAGCGCTGATTTACTTCACGGATAATGGCAGCCACTGAGCGTGCCAGTGTCCCAAGACCTGCTGTGTGCATCAAATTCTTCTTCTCAACAATTTGAAAGGCACATTAAAAAAAAATTAAGCTGTCAGCAATCACAGTTGATGCTGAAGGCAGGTCAGGGGATAGAGCTGCGCCCATGTGCAAACTGAAGTTTGGTGGGGATAGGCAGGTGCCACACAGGAGAATGATAGACTAAACCAACCAATAGCATGCATGGAAAAGACTGGGGCAGATACACTAAGAGAAACTGATACTGAAAGAAATTTAGAGTAAGGTAGCTTAGCGCTTACACCTCCCTTATCCCCCAAGAGTTTAGCACTACTTCCTTTAGTACTTGCTGCTAAATTTCCACACAACGCACAGACCCATCTTTCTGAGTCTTCCTTTTACTTCAGTTATTTGAGAAAGTCTCAGTTTTTTTTTCAAATTTGTTTTGTTTTGCAAAAAGAGCCAACAGGAACAAGCACTGACTTAAAATCAATCCTATTTTTTTTTTTTTGCACTCCTCCACTCTTCACATAAACACATTTATCTATCATGGTAGGTCCTTTTAGCCACAATAACAATGATGTCTGCACTTCCGGTACAGGATAGGGACCTACCCCAGTCTGGAATTACATGTCCTTATACTTCTGTCAAAAGTCCATTTGAGGGGTTGGGGATTTAGTTCAGTGGTAGAGCACCTGCCCAACAAGGGCAAGGCCCTGGGTTTGATCCCCAGCAGCCTCCTTCCCCCAAAACCGTCCATTTCAGACATCTGAGATCTGAGAATTATCTGCTCCTAAATATGTGGTCTCTGGAGCAGCAGCCTGGGCACTACCCAGGAGCCTGGTAGAAGTGCACATCCCCGGGCCCTAGCCAAGACTCTCTCAATCAGAAACTAATTTTAACAAGCTTGCTAGGTGGTATGCATGTATATTAAAGTTTGAGAAGCACTGGTTTAAAAAAAATTATTTGTGAATTCTTAGAATTCCCTAATATTAGGTTAGGTCTCAATAACGTATATCTGAATTATATAAATTCAACTTTCCAGTATTTTTTCAAATATGACTTTATTTTCTTTTGGTTTTGCCTTCCTAAAAAATTATTTTTTTTAGACGAAGTCTCTTTGAACTGCCCAGGCTGGCCTTGAATGTGAGATCCTCCTACTTGAACCTCGAGAGTAACTGGGATTACAGGCCTGCGTCAGCACACTCGGCTCATACGCTTGGTTTCTGTGTGAAGGAAAGGTTGACACAAGAAACAGGCGAGATTTTGCAAAACTGCTTTTGAAGATATTTCTCATAGTTTTTTAACACCTCTCTACAAAGGCCCAAGTGATAAGCTCTTCTCTTAGCTCATATAACAAATTGGAAAGCTTTGTTGTATCATAAAGGAATAAGTAAACGTTTCATCTTAGGCATGAAGGGCAAGAAGCAGAGTTAATTAATGCAGCGATTCTCTTTACTCTAGAGGTTCTGCTATCAACATTTTTCTTCTTAAGCCTTAATCATTGGTTGCATGGTTAATGATGTCATTGTATTTATGTACTTTTATTGTAACCCGCCCTGATTATTGTTATTTTTTGGAAGTAGGTACATGTAATCAGCTTTCTGTTGTGAGGACAAAATATGTAACATACACAATTTAAAGAAGAAAAGATTTATTTTGGCTCATAGCTCCAGAGGTTTCAGTCCATCCCTAGTGGGCTGGTTAAGGCAGAAGCATCATGATGGAGGAGCACAGCGGAGGAAAGCCATTCATTTCATGGTGGCCAGAAGCTGAGAGACAGGAAAAGAGTCACAGCAAAAGGGACCAGGGACCAGATATGGTCCTCCAAATCATGCCGACTTGACCTGTGCAGCCAACCAACCCAGAAATGTACATGTACTTTACTCATTTCCTAGGCATCTCTCAAGTCAGTAGAGTTGACAACCAAGTTTAACTATTACAGTAAAATGGAAGTAAAGATCTTTACAAGATATGGAAAAGGTGTCGTAAAGTGGCAATTCAACTAATATGAATTAGTAATGCCAAACTACAGCACTCAGGCCAACCAGACAGCCAATTGTCACCCAGTCTGACAATTTTCAGGAGATTTTAGACTTCCACAGCAGACCTTCTTCAGCTACCACCAACATTATCATGCAACAGTCCAAAATGACTGAGTGTTCATCTGCATAGAATGTAGTCATTTCAATATCACATCAAACACAGATGTAACAGAGTAAGAACTTGATGTTAACCTATGTGTTTTCTTCCAGCCATTTCTTTGGTTCCCAATATTTTAACCTTCCATTGTGGTGGTAACACAGGCTTCTGCTCAGGTAAAGAAGCAAGTCATCTGACCACCAATGAGCATCACAATGAGTTTTGATACCCATGGACAGCAGCTTTGAGATAAAATGGTTTTGAGATGTCAGAGCCCAGTAATTTGGGGACTTCTAGTGAATAACCATATACCAATAGACTTGAATGACATATGGGATCAGAGCAGAGACAGAAGTTGTTTAAAATGTGAAAACTTGACTTGCAAAGGAAACTGGAAAGTTGAAAGTCAATGTGGAGTTCCTGCTCTCCTACTTACAACCTCTTATGCCAAGCCTTAGAAGAGATACTGTAGTCCTACAGACAGGTTTGGGAGTCTGCAGGTAGTTAGGATGTGTGCCCTCTCTTTCTTGGAATTCAGGAAGATGGCAGGCTCAAACATATGTTTCTTGCCTCAGGGTGCTGGACCAATAAAAAAGATACCACTGTATGGTACGTCCCATGTGAGAGAACACAAAATAATCCTGAGTTTTTATAGGCACTAGAGTAGAATAACATCCCATCCCCCAAAATAATTTTTTTTAAATTCCCAGTCTAAATTACTTCAAATTACGATCTTAGGGATTTTGGGGAGAGAGACAAAGTCAATATTCACAAGATTTTTACTTTCGCTATCTCTTTCAGGTTGTATTTCACTTGGAGTTCACTAGGTTATAGGGAAAAGTCAGGCCTACCAGGAAATGACTGGAGTGGGTGGAGATTTACTTCAGGCATTAAGAAGGCAGCAACCTGGAGGAGCTGCATTGAGCCCTAACATCAGGAGCAGAGAAAGTGTTGAGGAAACTTAGAGACAAAACAGGGCTAAGGGAAAACTTTCAAGCACGAAACTGATCTTGACAGATCAAGCAATTCTCGAGTATCATGTGTAAAGCATGTATGAGGCACTTTGGAAGAACAGGCATTCTTAATAATTAGACTAAACACGTGGACCATTTAGATAATGAAATGTTCAGCATTCATTTAAATCCTAAAAGTAGTGATCCACAGAAGTAAGAGGGTGGCAGGAAATATTGGTGGTTTCATAAAGGAAAAATGAGCTGAGCTTTGAAGGATGAATAGGAAGTAGAAAAACAAAAGCAGTGACAAAAAAAGGCATTTAAGGCTACAAGATGATGGGGAAAACCCTGTGCATTAGAGTAATGTTTCTTTAACCAAAATGTGCACAAAAATCACTTGAGATTTTTGATAAAAATGAAGGTTCTAATCACTAAGTCTACAAGTGGGGCCAGGATTCTACGTCTCTAACAAGCCCACAGATAACGCTGAGACTGACGATGCTGGCCATGGACCATACTTGAAGGAGCAAAAGATTATAGGAATGTAGAGGCCAGCTGCAACAGAGGCTTTGTCTTGGGAAAGGTGAGAAACTAAACTGTGGAAGTACAGGAAGTTTCCAAAGACAGTCAGGGAAGCAAGAAAGAGCACAAGGCAAGAATGTTACATGCTGTAATTTAGATTACCCAGAAAAGGGAAACAAAAACAATGGGGAATTCTCTACCAATATGCTGCACAAGAAACTTGAATTTACAAACCCCAACAGGGAGCTCTTCTAGCCAATGTGGCCAGGTTTGTTATTTTCCTAATTAGCTTTCAAATGGGGCATGTGTGCTGGTGCAGAATGAGCAAGTCCCTTCCATCTGGTTTTCCTGATGCTGTCCGACCATTATTATGCTGGGCAATAAGGAATGGGATGCAGGTTGCTCAAGTTGGTAATTATCATCCAGTCATTAAAGAAATTCAGCAGGGAATTTCAGCTATAAACATTTGGTCCAGGATGCCATATCATTGTTGTTTATTTTCCCTTCTCATGTCAAGAAACACAAGCCATGGGAACATCAGAAACCAGCAAAAGAAAAACCGGTTTTACTCCATTCTTGCAGACTGACTGCTGGCTTTAATGACTCATTAGAAGTACCTGCTAACTTAGTCTGCAGCAAGTGTCACTGGTGATTTCATTCTCTTTCCACTAAGAGGAAATGTCTCAGAGCCTGAGCTTCCTTATCTATGAAAGAGTGATGACAACACTTGCTCCGCCCAGCTCCTCCGCACTTGAGGAAAAAGCAAATCCCAGTGCCTGGCCATGCCCTAGACCAATCATACCCCACCCTGTAGGCATGCAGCGCTGGCATCTGGACCTTTTTAATGAAAAGCAAAGCAATAATAATATGCAGAAGGAGGAGGTGCAGGAGGAGAAGGAGGAGAAAAGGGCTAAAAGGAAGACAAAAAAAATAGACAAATGCCTTTGGTGTGAGTCATAGAGGAGTGAACAGGAGACACTGGACAAGCACACGAGTAAACGTTCTAGGTTAGGCTCGAGGTCCACTGAACACTACCAGCCAAAGTTTCTATCCAAGGCACCAATGTGCATTATGTGAGAGGGTAATGGAGAACTTACAGAACACAAAAAACAGTTCACCAGCCTAGGAATCAGGAGATCTGGGCTTGAGTGCCAACTTTGACACCATAACCATGGTTAAGTCATCAGACTCCCATTTGCTCCTCTTTAAAATAAAGGGGGCAAGCAAGTGCAAGACCCTGAGTTCGATCCTCAGCACCAAATAAAATAAAATAAAATAATAAATAAAGGGGGTGGACTAGAGTCTGTCTACTACATCACTGCTTCTTAAATTTTAGTGTGGCTAAAAATCATCTAGCAAGATCGTTAAAACACGGCCTCTTGGACATTGATGTCAGAGATTCTGGTTCGGTAGTTGTGGAATGGGATTTGAGATCTTGTGTCTCTGCCATGCTCTCAGGTGATAGTGATGCTGTTGGTGGGGGAAGCATTCATTGAGTAGTTCTGTACTAGGTGACCTCTAAGGTCCCTGCGGCTCTCTCTAAGACTCCATGGCTCTCTAAGACACTGAAGGAATCTGGCTTTTGAATACAAGAAGGAATATAGCATAGCGATCAAAAACACGGAATGTGGAGTCAGAGACCTGGATCCCAAGATTAACTTCACCACTTTCTACTAGCCCCTTTCTCTGAAAATAAGACCTAGCAGGAAAATAATTAGCATTGGAAACTGAGATTTAAAAATGCCTTTCAGAGTAGCCACCAAGAGAATAGTGACAGGAGGTAAGGCAAGGGTAGACTGATTGGCGCTGGCATTTTATGATTCAACATTTTATTACAACATTTATAACCCTATAGGGTTTTATATATATATATTTGGGTTACAGTTCTTGGATGTGGATGTGGTGGCATATTTTAGTGGTTTAATGTCTTACAGAGTAGGCAAAAGTCCTTTGTAATGATATTTTATCACAGGTTTAACTTGTCCTATTCTAGGTATTTTATTTATTAAAATGGCATATTTTCTTCTGTATCTTCTGTACTTTCTTCATCGTAGAAAGCCTGAAGGACTCAATCTCTTTTTGACAGCAGTTGTTTAAATATCTGGAATCATCACTCTTCCAATGTCCCCAAAGAGAATGACTATATTATTAAACCTGGACACGTAGTTAACCAGTTCACACCAAAGGCTTCCTTTCAGCCACAATGATATTGAATATATCATTGAAGTATCCTCAAACTGCTTTTCAAGTGCCAACTATACATATGATACTGTGCTACAGAGAACAGAAATATAGGGATAAGTAGTTGCTTATAGCTAGATAAACAGGAAATGCCTTTTCTATTTGGAAATGCCTATTCTGATTACATATGCATAGCTCACACTATTGGTTAGCTACTCGACATCTAGTCTTTTCATATTCTTTGTTTTATTGGGGTTTTTTTTTTTGTTTTTTTTTCTTTGTTAACCAAATCTCACTCTTACTACAGTGACAGTTGTGTCCAGCCCTGAGTGATAAATAGTGAGTAGAGTTAGCCAAATATGTCAATTGGACTGTTCCCTGCCAGACAGCCTTCTTTGTAGCTAGGGCCGGCAATGCAGCCTCATTCTAATCAGTGGAAAAATCTGCAGTGACTTCTTGCAAAGCTTTTTGTTTTGTAATAAATAGAAGTAAAATGGGTGGACTTTGCTGTTACTACTCTTTCCTTTTTTTGTCCCCTGGAATGTATAGGTGAGGCCTGGAACAATAACAGCTATTTTGTATCCTGAGGCAGGTAGCATGTGGATGAAAGGCCAACATGGGGAGAGAAAGAAAAATCCTGAGATGTGCAGACATCGTTGGGAATCTCTAGCTCAGAGAGCATCATCTATTCTAGACTCTTGCAATGAGAGAAAATCTGATCCTTTTTAAGTCTCTACTCATTTGGCTACTTACAGTCAAACTCGCATCAACAAGGCAGCCATAATGTGCCAATCTACCAACACTGCAGGCACTCGTTTCCCTGTAAGAAACTTCTAGCTCTAGATCTCTTTACTGTGGTGCTATCTGAGTGGGCGAATTCAAATGCAGTTTCCAGTTCTGTCTGTACTTGGGATTGATTTTTTTTTTTTCATTAAGTGCTATTCTAGAGCCCAGGGGGACAAAGAAGAAAGAACACACCGTCACCTCTGCTGCCATTGTCCTGGGCGACCTCCTTGATTCGTCCACGTCTACTGTGCCAGGTCAGAGCTAATGGACACCATCCGACCCGCCATCATGACGGTGGATTCTCAAACGCCCAGAGCTGTAGGAGACTCAGCCACAAGTGCTGTGAAGCAATTATCTTCTTTTCCTGGAACTGCTGTCCCCTCAATTTAAGTGACCGTATTTCTACCACCTACTCTGTCATCTTAGAGAGCTATTCACGAAAATGGTCCTAGATGAACAATAGCTGAACAATTTACAACACTTTAAAGCTCAATAGCTTTATCATCTAGATAGTTTCGACAGAACCAGCTCAAAGACTTTCTTTTTCCATGCTCTTTGCATGTGCCTGTGGGATTGATGGTGCCCTACGGCTCGGACACAGCAGGGAGGAAAGGTACAGAGTCTTTTTTTTTTTTAATTCAGCATCTCGAAATACATTTTGTACTTAGAATCTCAGGGCTAGGGAAAGCCGGTTTGGTCGTGAGTAGTATCTTCTCTGTGTGCAAAATGAAACCTAAAGCTACAGGCGATGGGGGGAAGTAGGAGGGGTCTAGTAACCATGCTGGGAAATTCAGACATTTTTTGCTTTGTCTGTCTGTATTTATTTATTTATTTTTGAGACAGGGTCTCGCTATGTGGTTCAAACTGGCCTTGAACTCACTATGTAACCCAGGCTGGCCTCAAATTTGCAGCAATCCTCCTGCCTCAGCCTCCCTAGTGCAGAGATTATAGCTGTGCACCACCACGCCCAGCTTGGCTTTGTCTTTATATGGCCCTGAGCAAATGATTTACCTCTGTTTTCATTTACTAAATCTACAAAATGAAGTGGCCAGTCTATTAACTTTTCTGGTCTTCTGTGGTTCATAATTTGATAGACAGATAGATAGGTAGATAGATAGATAATGGACTGAAGTTTTAAAAATTTCTCACAGTAAAAGACACATTGCCATTAATCCTCCTCAAAATACTTCAAACATGCTATATACATTGTTATTGCCACTTTCGGAAGCAGTTCTAAACGTTCACTTTCATGAGTGTCTTTATTTACAGTGTTGTGGCTGCCTCCATGTCTTGAATCAGTCCAAAACATTTACCTTTCATGGTCATTTTGACTGTGGGTAAAAGTCCGTGGTTGCATGGTACAGTGCCAGATCCAATGAATAAAATGGACGAGGACACACCATGATATTTTTATGAGCCTGACTTTCTTTTGGGTAATATCTGGCAACGACATCCACCGTGTTTTTGATTGTACTTTGTAAAGACACTTACAAAAAAAGGACTTCCTGAGCTGCTTCAGAAACTGACAAAAACAATGGAATAAGTGTGCTCGAAGCAAGGAGGAACATTTTGAGAGGGGTAAATGGTGATGTCCTTTATAATAAATTTTTAAGATTGAAACGTGGTACACTATACCTTGATCACATCTATCTATCTATCTATCTATCTCCATTCATCCTCTCTTTTTCATTTAGATGTTACAGGAAATCCATCCTTCGGGTGATCATGCCCCTGCAGTTTCAGGTTAACTATATGATTTCTAGTATTCTAAAGTAAAATGACTCTAGTTTGTTTTAAGAAACAGTTTTAGCCAGGGATATTCAGAAGAGCTACACTACAAAATTCAGATAGAATCACTTTCTATATAAAGAGTGTATTGGAAAAGGAGATTTGAGGTGACCTGAGCATGAAGACATGATGAAGGGGGCTGTTACCACCACTCCCTGGTGAGGAGCCAGGCAGTCACGGCGCATAATGAACAAAAGTGTCACTGTGGTGGGTTCCAGTTTTTCCTTTATGCCTAGGGTTACATAGGAATAGAAAACTTCCGGAGGAGCTGACTATAGCTGAAGAAGAGAGAAGAGTGAAGTAAATTCACATCTTCTCCTTATTAAGGGCAAGGAGCTTCTAAAAGACGCTCCCTTAGATTGGAGCTTTGACAAGGTCCAAGAGGTTACCATCAAACACACAAAACTAAGGTGGCTTCTGGTCCTTCAAAGGGCTAGGGTGACCAGCTGGGAAATATAAGCAGCACTTAGACAAAGGTTTATTGTGGAAATATTTATTTAGTGCTGCTATGGCTCACAAGGAAAATATTAGTGCGTAAAAAGGAAAAATCCCTGCTCTCACAGAGATCTAGTAGGATAGTCTGAATGAATTCATATTTTGCTCCTTGTTTTATTTCCTCAAATAAGTCTTATTCTACCAATCTCTATAACTTGCTGTTATTTCAGTGGAGCTGTCTTTATAAAGAAATCAGTATTAAGTGAACTATGTGTCGCATCTCATATTGCCCAGGGAAGATCTAACAGGAGATGAGACCCATTCACATTCTCCCATGTTCACCTGAGGGCAATCACTAGAATTTTAAGGATGGACATAGGGAAAAAGTGACCAACCACCATAGTACATAATTAAATGGGAAATTCTAAAAAAACAGAGACCCAACTCTAGACCAAAGTTTCAGAGTGAGGACCTACATATTTTTTAAAAATGTTTCCACTTGCCATGATAGGACACAGACACTATTTTATAGGGCTTTGCATTATAAATCCAGTGCTATTTTGTATCGCAAATAGTACAGGTGGCTGGAACAAGGAACTAAGCATAATCTTCTGTGGTTCACTTAGCTTGCCTGAATTTATTCCTGGTCACAGACTAGACTCTTAATTATAATTTTAATGCCATGTACCCTCCCTATAAATTGGCCTCATTAGTCACGAAAAGTACTACTGAGCATTTACCACTTTTAAATAAACAAAAGCATGCTTCTCCATATACAGAGAGAATGGCCTCATGATATAAAAAAGGTATATTAAAAGTGTAAATAGTAATAAAAAGGTACTCACAAAATGTCCTCCAATTATTCTACAAAGGTAGAACTCAAGACAAAATTTATCTACCACAGGTATATGCATATGATTAAGTGTGTGTATAGTGCATACTATATAATGAAAGATATACAATTTAGATTTCTACTGCAGTACCTCAGTGTCCAAGGTAATTAAGTACCTAGATCCATTTGTATAAGAATATCCATAGTGGTAGAGCACTTGCCTAGCATGCATGAGGCGCTAAGTTTGATCCCTAGCACTGCAAAAACGAACAATGTCCAGTACAGCTTTATTCACAGAATTAAAATTAGGAAACAAATGTCCATCAACCGAATGGATAAATAAATTGTGGGACATGCATACAATGACATATTGCTTAACAAGAGAAATAGCAGAAATTACTGATGCATGCAACAATATACGTGGAACTCGCAAATGTGTTGAACAAAAGAAGTCAGAAACAAAAGAGTATTTGCTATATGATTCCGTGTATCTGAAGTCCAAGAACAGGCAAAATCAAACTATGGTGAGAGGGGTCAGAAAACTGGTTACCTCTCTGTATTGAGGTGGGGTGGAGGGTTGGTGTTAGTGACACTTATTGGGACAAAGAAAACTCTAAATTGATGAATCTGTTCTGCATCTTGATCAATGTAGTGGATATACAAATTACACAGTTAAATTACTGAGCTATACACTTAAGATCTTTACATTTGTTATACATAAAATAAGCTTCAATTTTAAGCAAGCAACAATAAATCAGGGTATTGAGCAGCATACCTATCAAATAGTAGAGCAAATGACTTAGCTGTCTGTTAAAACATTACACCTGGATGTCAAAGTCCTTTGGCTGTGGGTGGAGGGCACCAACTTTACCAGCTGTCCTGAGGGATGGCCTTCCTATGCCTCTGTATGCAAAACAAAAAGGTGTGCTCCCTTCTGGGTGGACAAATGACATAAAAATGTACATTACCTCTGAGATAATGCAGGCTCAGCCCAGAGTTTAGCGGCCAGAGGATGGAGGCAGGATTTCGCTTTTCTTGGCCATTGACCTTTGGGCAGGTACAACCATGCCAACTACTCAGGGTTGCCCTGATGTCTGGGAGGAAACAGGGAGGCTGGAAAAGCTCCTGAGACCTGAGGGCAGCCAGGCCCAAGAAAGAACTATTACTCGAACCCAGAAAACTGCCAGACTGCAGTGTTCTTTCTCTCTTGGGGACACTGGCCCTTTCTCTGTTGCTGAAAGTGACCTTCCATCTCCCTACAACACACACACACACACACACACACACACACACACACAAACACACACACACACTCCTACCAAGTTTTAACATGTCCCTCAGTTTTACTCACGCTGCAGGATCAACTAGAATCACTGAAAGCCAATTCAAATTCCTGAGAGAATCTGACCAGTTCAGCTTTGGTCAGGTGTATTTCCCTAAAGTAGCTCAACTAGATGCCAAGTCCAGAGGAGGAACAGGACAGTGTTTTGCAGAGAAATAAGGCTTTTGAGCTGGACAGATATTCCCAGAAGACTCTACCACTCAGAAACATGTTTAATTTAAACAGAAAGGCTGGCTTCTAGTGGCTTAGTCAAATTATCGTCATTTTTACATAACAAGTCTAGAAGTAGCTGACTGCTGATATTATTTAGTGACTTGTGATAAGAGAGATAGGGTGAGGCAGTTCCTTCTTCCTTCCCTCATGCTGGCTCACAGGCACAAAATGGCTACTGCAACATCAGACAGACACCTTATTTACATGCAGGAGAGGAAGCAACAGGCAAGAGCAGCACCGGTGCTGTGTATTCTCTTTTACCAGGAAAGCAAAAGAATTCCCAGAACTCCCAAGCAGACTTGCACTGGCATGTCATTAGCAGTTCAGTTTGACATGGCCACCCATGTCAAAGGTTAAGAGTTGGAAAATCAAGTAAATATAAGACAGCATTGCTATGCCAAACAAAATGTAGATTCTGTTAATAAGCACAATGTGGAAAATGAAACTCTGGTAGAAAACAGATGGTGTCTCTTACCACACTGAACTGTAGGAATCCATATTCTCTGAAAATTTATGTTAGTAAATCATAATCATGTCTGAACACAAGTGATGAGAGCCACATTTAATTCTTTTTAAAAATTCATTGCTTCTCACCACACTCTAACCACTATGTATTCAATTTTGCGCTCCACCACCCAGGATCCTTTGGCTAGGATTTGCATTCTATTTCAAAAATCACCATGCAGGTAATTGATCAAGGCAGGCTTCTCTGCTCCCAGCCTATCTAACCGCTACACAAATGCCTCATCTTCCAAAGTAATATAGGATTATAGAAAATGCGCTTTAAGTGTGCTCTGCTTTCTCTAAATATGCTGTTATTTCAAAACCAATTTAATGATAGTTATTTCACTGTATGTAACTAGATAATAGTCCATTTTAAGTCTGTGCCTTAGTATGAAACAGGTGGAAGAGATGAAGGTGGAACTAGATGGTTTCTAGGCCCACCTCCATGTCTGATATTACATTTTCTAAATGGACGGCAATCATTCTCTCCAAATCATGACAGACATTTCCAAGAATTGAGTCTACATGTTATTTTTCAGTCGAGAGTCACTGTATTTCATGAGATGAGAATGCCACGGCAAAGGACAGAAGATACTCACCCAGGTGATAAAAGGAAGAAATTCAAATTTCTAGCTGGTTTTTATCACACTTTTGTGTGTTTAGACATTTTATTCATCATCTACACATGTAAGGACAAAATTTGGGGGGTAGACCATGTTAATGGAGGAGGGGAGAGGTTTAGATATCTGTTCATAGAATATACATTTATGTTACAGCATACTTATCTATGTTAATTTTGTCCTACTTCAATACATACCAATACATACTCTAAAAGTGTAAGGAAAAGAATGTATTTGGGGATCCCTTTACATGAAGACCGTGGACTAACTGTGCTACTGGAGCTCTTGAAGCTCTGTCCTTAAACCAACATGAAAGGAGTCCTAAATGTTTGCAGATGTAAACTGTATTCATTAGCTGTGCGTCCTTGGAAAAGTTACTTTTGCTGTTTGGATCTCAGTTTTCTCATCTGTGAAGTGGAGACATTTAAGTACCTTGAAAGTCTTTTTTGTGCTCTAAAGTTTCAAGCTTCTACTATTCAAAAAGAAATTTTGGATCAAACTTTGGTGGCATCAAGTTTTTCGTTTCCAGTTTCAACATGCCCACACTGCCCTGAGTCTTATTATCTCTTCATTTAATTCAGTGAGGTTTCCCAATGTTCTGCTAATAATGCCCTCTTTTTATTTTTGGAAAATTTTAGTTCCAAAAAAATTTTTAGAAATTTTAGACTAAAAATTTAGTCTCACACGTCCAAAGAGTTAAAAGAATAGTACAAAAATTCCCATATACAATTTGCCCAGTCATCTTTTTTGTTAACATTTTGTCACATTGCTTTATTATCTTATTTGGGCAGAAGGGACATTTTAGAGTAAATTACAGACATGATACCCCTTTATCCAGAAATACTTCACTATATACTTCCTGAGAGCAAGGCCATTCTCTTTACAGCAGAATTATAAAAATCAGGAAACATAACATTGATATAATATTATTATCCAATTTACAGTTCATATTTTCATGTTTCTGATAATCCTAATAATGCCCCTTTCTGCCATAGGCGCCAACCCAGAATCACACAATGCATTTAATTGTCAAGTACTTTTAGGCTTCATTACTCTGTTACATATCCTCAGTCTGCCTTTCTTTTCTATTGATATTCAAATTTTTGAAGAATATGGACAATATATTTTATAAACTATCCCTCGATTTGGATATTCCTCTTTGACTAGATTCAGCTTCTGTATTTGGGGCAGGAAGACCCTAGAAATTAGGTTCTGCCCTTTGCAGATCACTCTGGAAGGTCAACATAATTGACCCATATTGTTGGCTGGCTATTTAAGTTATCTCAAGTTGAATCTCAATTGTCTGAGATTTTTAAAACTTGTGACTTAATCTAAGATTTTCATTGCTGAAAAACCCATAGGCTTTCTGAATATTGGTAACTGACAAAATACAACATCCAATGATAAAAACACTGAAGAAAATAGGAATAGAAGGTCTTTATCTCAACCTGATGAAAGCCATTTTGCAAATTAACAGCCAACATCATACTAAATGGAAAAAAGCTGAAAGCTTCTAAAATCAAGAACAAGACAAGGATGTCCGCTATTACCACTTCTGTTTAATATGTTCTTGAAACATTAGCTAGAGCAGTAAGACAGAGAAAGAAATACAAGGGATATGGATAGGGAAGAAGAAAGTTAAATTATCATTATTTGCTGATGACATGATCCTCTACATAGAAGAACCCAAAACTCCACCGAAAGATTCATAGAATTAATATGCAAATTTGGCAGTATAGCAGTATACAGTCAACACTCAAAATCAGTAGCGTTTCTGTACACGAATAACAAAATCACTGAGACGGAATTTTGAGAAAACATACCCTTCACAAGAGCATCAAGAAAAATTAAATACTTGGGAATTAATAAAGGAAGTGATAAATCTCTACAATGAAAACTATAGTACACTGAAAAAGGAGATCAAAGAGGGTATCAGAAAATAAAAAGATAGGCAAAACCAATAGGCAAAATGCTCTTGGATAGGCAAAACCAATATAGTCAAAATGGCCATACTTCCAAAGTTGTTATATAGATTTAATGCAATCTCAATCAAAATACCAATAACATTCCTTACAGAACTGGAGAAAGAAATCATAAAATTCATATGGTACCAGAAGAGACCTAAAGTAGCAAAAGCAATGTTGAGAAACAAGAGCAAGGCATGGGGCATCACAATCCTGGACTTGAGTTATATTACAAAGATATAGGGATAAAAATAGCATGATATTGGCAAAACCAGACTTGTAGAACAACGGAACAGAATAGAAGACACAGAAACAACTCCAAGTACACTCGGCTATATTATTTTGGACAAAGGGGCCAAATACCTTCACTGGAGGAAAGATGGCCTCTTTAACAAATGGTGCTGGGAAAACTGGCTATCCACAGGCCAAAAGCTGAACCTAGACCTGTGTCTTTCATCATGCACTAACTAAAATCAAAGTAGATCAAAGATTGAAACAGTAGAGCAGAAATAATCTGCTGGAAGACAAAATAGGTAAAACTCTTGAAGATACAGATGGAGGCAAAGACTTTCTGAACAAAACACTGGTGGCACAAGAAATAATACCGAGAATCAACAAATAGGATTATACCAAATCAAAAAGCTTCTGAACAGCAAAAAAAAAAAAAAAGGGGTACCAGCAAAGTGAAGAGACAATCTACAGAATGGGAAGAAAAATTGTTTTCAGCTACTCCTCAAACAAAGGAGTAATATCTAGAATATATGAAGAACTCAAAAATTATTAGACCTCCCCAAATTTAAAGACCCACTTAAAACGGGCATCTGAAATGGATAGATACTTCTCAGACGAAGAAATACAAACAGCCCATAAACACATGAAAAAATGTTCAACATAGCTGGCCATTTGAGAAATGCAAATTAAAACAACACTGAGATACCATCTCACTCCAGAAAGAAAGGCTACCATCAAGAAATCAATAAAAAACAAATGCTGGTAAGGGTTTGGGGAGAAACGAATCCTTATCTATTGTGGTGGGACTGTAAACTGATACAACCACTATGGAAATCAGGATGGAGATTTCTCAAAAAAAACCTAAAACTAGAGGTTCCATTTGACCCAGCTGTTCTCTTTCTAAGTATCTTCCTGAAAGAGTTAAAGACATCACACCACAGTGATGTACGCATACCCATGTGTATAGCAGCACAATTCATAATAGCTAAATCTTGAAAAAAGCCTGTATGTCCATTAACAGAGAGAAATGGTTAAAAAATGTAGTATTTATACACAGTGGAGTACGACTGTGCCATAAAAGGGATAAATTTGGGTTACTTGTGAGAAAATGGATGCACCTTGAGACTATAATGTTAAAAACTCTCTGTCTCTCTCTCCCTCTCTATAAAACATATATGTAATATATGTGTGTATATATGTATATATATGTATGTATATATGCAATACATATGTTATAAAATAAAAGACACATAATAGGGAAAAAGAGAAAGAAAAAAAGTATTGTAATCCAGTATAGACAGTGTATCTAAAACTGTACCTTGAATTAGTGCAATTGTCTTACATGTTTTACATGTTCTTTGGCCTATTAGTCTGGTTTTTCAATCTGTATATGTGATAACTAACTTTGTACGTTCTTATAAATAAATGAATCTGATGCTGGAAAAATAAAACGGAGGTGGAGGGAGGGAGGAAAGAGAAGGGAATTGAAATGCGTTACATACATGTATCAATCCCCTACAATGAATGTAATCATTTCGTGCTGCAAACATGTACTAATAAAAGTCAAAAATAAATAAATAAATAAACTGCTGGCTCAACAATAAGGTGTGTCACCTCTTAAGCCTGGTAGGATCCTGGCTGGGAAGGCCAAGAATTTAGGAGTTTGGAACAAAGACAAGCAGTTAGTAAGTTAAACGTACTATGGAAGTCAGGTAAGTCAGCCACGTCAGTGGAGGGGTGGACGGGTAGGTGCAAGAAGTCAGGATCTATGAGGTCAAAGTCAGTAAGCACCAGCCAACAAGAATAGTCAACTCTGATTTCAGGGCAGGGGTTGCGGGCTCACTGCCCAGTGTTAGAAAGCTAATGGGTGGAGCTGGCACTGAGCCCATGGGTGTTATTCATAGACCTCAGTGGAATGTTGCATTAAGGTGTCCTTGCCTATGGCAGAGTCTGAAGTACCAACACTATCTCACATAGATTGTTGTCATTATTAATGTGATTTCCCCTTCCTCTAAAACAGTGCTGCTCAAATTGTAATGTGGTGCCAATTCCCTGCCAGTATTGTTGAAGTGCAGTGCCCAATTCAGTAGGTCTTCCGTGTGGCCTGAAATTTTGCATTTCTACCAAGCCCCCAGGTGACGCCAGCGGTGCTGGTCCAGACCATCCTTTGAGTTTCAGAGCTGTAGGAGAACACCACTTTTGGCTACAGCATAAATGAGGGTGCTACCATGAACTCATGTACAATGGAGTCAAGACTATTTTGACATTCCTTCTACCTCATCACGTAGAAGCCTCTCGGAAACAGTCAAAGAACTCTCTGAATATCTCACTAAGTCATTTAAATACAAAAAGTGACTCCCATATAATGGAGAGGTAGGAAAGGAAAAGGAGACAAATGTGGCATGCTGCCAGGTAAGAAATAAAGTGGAATTCCACAAACATTAAGCAATGAATAACGGCCGTTATACTGTATTTTAAATTCACAGGATGTCTAGTTTTGATTGCCGTGGGAATGTGTATGTCCTGAGAAAGGGTGGCTCCCTGTGGCAAGGGAAATATTGCCCTGTATCATCTTCACTTCTTCTACGGAAAATTATAGTCTACCTACAAAACGCAACAAACCTGGTGACTCAGGATAATTTCCTTTCAGCAAGCACCTCTAAAAAGGCCCATCACAGTCTTCCCATAATACTCCCAGATGTTCCTAAAATGAGGTTAGAATGGAAGAAATAAGGGCATTACAGGAAACAAGCACCTGCTTATTATTAATGATTCACATTTCTGGAAAATTCTTTAAAATCAGTGTGTTTTGTACGCTCTGATTTGAAAAAAATAAGTACCAGTTGATGTTATATCTCTGTGACAGGTAAGTTTAGGACACAGTAGCAGAAACACTACCTGAAAAGGCAGTCTAGCAATGCAGCAAATTGTTTATTACTTTTGCTTTCAGTTAAAGAGAAAGTGTCTTTAAATCTCAAGAACAAAGATGCTGTTTTGCTCCAGCAGAGGGAGCCTACGAAACGGCCAAAAGCAACCTTAAAATTCCAGTGTTCGTATGATCTTGTCAGAATGAATTACGGGTCATTTGCCATAAAAAGAAAAAAAAGTCACAGTTTATTGAAGTAAGAAAACATGAAAATGACCTTGAAATAATGATTTCAGGTACTCAGTCAGTACTTGCCTAGTGGACAATTAGTTTGCCTTCAGTCTCAGGGAGTCATCTCGATGGCTTCTCATCCACTCATCAGCCTCTCAAAATGCCAGCATTGAACGACAAACTTATTTTTACCTTCTAGGAGAGTAAACAATCAGACTTCAGTGGTAGAGATGGAGTGCTACCTTTTCTTAAGGGTCTCCAGAGGCAGATGGCTTATGATTAGGCTTTATACTGACCCAGAGAAAATAGCTCCGTGCCATCTTGAAGATGAGGAGACTAATGTTCTGAGAAGCTAGTAACTTGCTTATGCTCATACACCAAGGAAGGATGACAGGTTGGATAATTGCCCAATATCTTCACTTCACTGTGATAAGATTATACATCCACGTCTTTGCCATGTAATCAGAGTGCTTCCCACTGTAGCTAGAGCATGCATCTGTCCCTACTGATAGTCTTGGTCATGTGAATTGCTTTGTCAAAATGATGCTAGCGACAAGCAGAAGCTTGAAAAGAACTTGTACAGGTACTTTTACTGTCCTGAAATACATGGAGTTGAGCTGAGCCCTACCCATAATCTGAAGGTGAGACACTCCAGATGACCCATAGACCTATTAGCAAGTCAATATTTGTTATCATAAGACACTGAGACTTGGGATTGTTTATTACAAATCAAAAGGTAACTAATACAACAGCTCTGTGAATTATACCTAGCCCCAATTTGTAAGTGAGGATACAGTCCTGAGTATTGAGAAGTGGCTTGCTCAAATAGGAAACGAAAATTCTCAGGGGCACCCAGAAAAGAGCCGTTTGACATGGCTACCTATAGCTGCAAGGGAGGCTGGAAAATCTAGCATCGTGAGCCTCAACTGTGGGGATTAGGGCCCATCACCATGGAAGGACCTGAAGATGAAAAATTTTTGAGTAAGAATTCAACAGTGCCTGATATCCCAGTGTTATCAAGCTGTAGTACTTTATATTGTGTTATGTCATGAGTAGGCAGAAGCAAACTGGAGGTCCCTTCCACTTGGCCTTGGTGGGCTCAGTATAGTGCTATGTTTTGACATATCCTTTGGAGCTTCTGCATTTCTCATGAAAGGCACATGATTCCAATAATGATGCTCCAAGGAGAAACAGGACATAAACACAGCCGATTTGAATCCACACAGGGCTGCCCACACAGACTGAATAATAATGTTTGCTGTTGTAAGCCAGTGAGCTTTAGGGATATTTGTTATGGGTTTTAAAATAACTAATATTCTCAAAAAATCAAAAGTAGAGGCTCCATTTGACCCAGCTATTCTCCTTCTTGCTATCTTCCCAAAAGAATGAAAAGCATCATACCACAGTGATATATGCACACCCATGTTTATAGTGACACAATTTGTAGTAGGTACATCTCGGAAAGAGCCCAAGTGCCCATCAATTGATGAATGGATAAAGAAGTTGTGGGGCTTAAAAAAAAAACTTGTGGGGCTTTTTTTTTAAAATACAATGGAGTACTACTCTGCATTAAAGAAGGATAATCTTGAGACATTTCTAAGTAAATGGATGTACCTTGAGACCATACTTTTAAGTGAAATAAACTGGACACACATGTTTAAATACTGCATTGTTTCTCTGGTATGGGAAACTGAAAGTGTAAATAAGGACCAAAATGTGTAATATACATTGGGGAAAGGGAAGAAATTGTACAAATAGAAGGAGAACAAGGGAGAGGGATGCGGAAAGGAAAGGAGGAACAAGAAAAAAAGAATAGAAGAAAAAGATGGAAACAAGCATTTTGTAAATAAGGAGTGGAAGAGGGGTTGAAGTGAGGGGAAGCAAAGGGGAAAAAAAGAAGCAGCAAGATATATCATGTACAGATACAAGTTCCCTATGATGGATGTTACCATTACGTATATCTAAAATGTACCACTAAAACTAAATTAAATTAAATTTAAAAACTTAAAAATGTTGTTTTAAAGTTCTCTCACTCCCACCTGGCTATCAATTCCAGATGACAAAGGAATGGTACAGGTAAACTTCAATTTGTAGCCACTCAGGCATGTCTGCATATGGGACTGGATGGTAGCTAACATGGTCAAAGAGGTCTCCACAGAGTATTCTATGAAATTCTCCCCTCCCCAGTGTCTCAGCCTGACTGGTATACAATAGTGTGGGTTTTCCTCCATAGGGAGGCAATTGAAAGATGACTAAATATCACACAGGGATCTCAGGAAGATGATGTACATGAGCTGATACATTTGTCAGAGCTACCCAAGGTTCTGAGCATGATGAAGAGGAAGCAGTAGAGACCAGGGTGAAGTTCAATTCCTGACCACCACCATCATTTCCACTACTGCCATCCCAACTGCAGATGTTGCAGTAATGTGTGGCATGACTGAGTATTCCTCAAAAACAGCATGTCAGAGAATCTACTGAGGGAAAGCTGCAAAGAAAAACAAAGAAATGCCAGAAATGTGCTACTTATAATATTCTGGCCACAGTTGTATTAAATAAATGTGCCAGACACTAGATGCACAATGGCTAATGAAGGAAACTGGGCCCTTGTTCTCATGGAACTTAAAGCGAGTTCAATGGTAATATTTTTGCAATAGTGTGGTATAATAAAATAATTTCCAAATGGATAAAGAATCAAAAAGTGAACATAACAGTTATAGTAGATGAAAACACAGAGGGATGATTTTATATATGTTCACAAGACATATCAGATGATATTAATATTTAAAATTTTACAAACTAATTAAGAAAAAGAACAACAATTCATTGGCAAAAATGAAGAACATGAACAAGGAATTTGCATATAATGATATGCAAAAGACTTAAACATATGCAAAGATTATCTTTATTCATAATTAGAAAAATGCAAATTAAAACGAGATAGCATTTTAAGTCTAGCAGAGAAGCAACAATGAGTAAGCTGAATTTATAGCCAGGCAAGTGGTGGGGAAACTATCTCACACTCTGTTAAGAGAGAAGGTCTCTAGGTGCTACTTCTTTGAAAGGTGATTTGGCAACATGGATCAAAAACTGTCTTAAGAATGCCAACAAATATTTTTACCCAGGTGTACAAAGCTTTATGTTTAGGTCACTGCAGTTGTAGATACCATGGCAATAACAGAAACAACCAAAATGCCTTTTAGTATAGACTTGTTAAATGAATTATGGTGTATCTATACACAATGAAATGCTATTCAACCATGAAAGGAATACAGTGGATCGATCAGTATTGATATGGGAAATTTCCTAACACATATGGTTGGATAACAAACAGGGTGCAAATGGTGTGCATCACATGCTCCGTTCACACATACATGTTCACGAATATGTTTAGAATGCTCCTGGGGAGCTTCAGATGAAGCAGATAAAATCTGTTGCCTATAAAAACAACAACTGGAGGCCGAGAATCTAAGGCAAGAAGGGTTAAATCTCACTTTTAACCCTTTTAGATACTTGGATATATTTTTATTTTTTAGTTTTGTTTTTGTTTTTATCAAGTGCACACAATACCTTTTAAAATGAAAATATAGTTAATAAAAATCCATCACATCATAAACAAATGACTGAACAGTCTCAAAGGTATACAGGAAAACAGAAAAGCTGTTATCCTTCTTATTTACTCCTGAAAAATCAATGCTTTTAAAAAAATAACTTTTTAAAACAGTGATCTAGTGATTAGACTGTGGGAGGCTGAATTTTCAAGGACTATTGAATTTCACTCAGTAGACAGAGAATGACCTCAAAAGCAAACTAATGACAGTTGTTCAGGTGGTAGGGGAAGTAGGGTTATTTACATAACTCTGAGGACACAGGAAAGATGATGCCTGTATTATCCCTGTGGCTCATCTTCTTTTCTACAGAGACTAAAGGGTAAGGCCCTCAGTTTACACCTACGATATGACTGGTCCAAGAGAATTAAAGTGTTTCTCAGGCAGGTGAGACATTATGAAATTTTAAAGTAGTCGCATCTTATTGAATTGAAAAAAATAAACCCTCAATATTTAAGTTGTCCTTAAAATAAAGTGGAAATAATTGTATCAGGCATTCATGGCAATAAATGTAGAGTAAGTGCATTTTCACTATGTAACTGAATTGTACTTGGTTACTACACTCAATGCAGGAAAACTGCCTGTCAAAAAGGTGCAGTTTCAATAGTAAAAAGAACATTTTCATTATCCACCAATCAATGAAGCAGCATTTAGTAATTTTTTTCCTGAGACAGAGTCTTGCTATGCTACCCAGGCTAGTCTAGAACTCTAGGGTTCAAGTGATTCTCCTGCCTCAGCCTTCCAAGTAGCTGTGACTACTAGCATGTGCTACCATGTCAGACTATTTAGTGAACATTTTTATATCCTTGAAAGGAAATAAGGAGAAATAGTACAGTTGATGGGATATGGCCTTACCTTGTGGGAATGTACTGTTGTAGCTACAACATTGGGTCTTAATCCAGTGCAGTACCGGAGATAAAGACACAGGCAGTCTGAGAAGGGAAAAGCTGGCTAAAGCTTCACACAGGATTGGAAAAGTAAGTTGTGCCTAAAAATAAGGCTATCTGGGTAGGTAAAATGGCACATGCAAAAGCCCACAGGTGGACTACCATAAAATTGAACAAATGGACACCAGTGAAATAGCACACCATGTTGTGTGCAAGACAGAGATGGCGTTCAGTTTGAATAGAGGTATGCAGTTCAGTTTGCAGCAGGCTTGACAGTCATGGGGTAGTGTGAAATTCATGTGTTACTTTTGTGTTTGCAAAATTCTGTCTTACCAAATTGTAACAAATAATCAGTAGAAGGGGGAAAGCCTTCTTTTCCAAGTATCTAAATACTTGTAAAATGTTAGATTTTTTTAAAAGTTTTTTTTTTTAATGAATGTAGAATTTTTCAGTACAGGACAAATCTGCAAGAGTGTGATAGAATCTGAAAAGAAAATATGGTATGTGACAAAAAGCCGCTCTTGTGTGGGAAAATGCTAGGGAGGAAACAGAATCCTTACTGACTGAGAATCAAAGTGACTTGCATAAGATTTATAATTTGTGGGTTGTAAATTGAGTTAAAATATCAACATGAAAACATTGGAATTCCTCCCCAACTTGAGTCTCCCTAGTGTACATATAATTCTAGCACCTTTTCATCACTGTAAGAATCACAATTCTAGGAAGTGCCAAGCGGGGAAGGACAATTTGGGGAATACTTAGTAAAAAAGGGAGCTGAGAATTAGAACAGATAGTAGAGAGGAGCAGAGGCTTTGGCGATGGTGTCTTGAGTGAAAGCCTCAAAGGGGAACGCAAGAGACATGTGGGAGAGCAGTGACAGTGGGTGCTTTGGCCTAAATTATGGGAGTGGGGCTAAGGGTGTGTCATCAACTGAGTGGAGCAGAGACTGAGCTGAATCGGAACTAACACAGCTTTTTTCATCTCAAGCTCCCAAGTGCGTTCACATCCCTGGGTGCAGTGGGAAGGTGGACATTTGGAGTTCAAGGCCAACTATTTTATGTCTGGTTTTTGTTGTTCTTGTAAAAACAGACTGAACATTTGGACACTGGGCCAAATACAGTCAGTCAAATGGATATTTCTTGCAACAAAACCAAACACCTCATTTAAATGAATAGCAGTGAAGAAAGACAGCTCTCAAGTGAGCTGAGGAAAATAGAAATAAAACATTATTAATCTGAGGTAAAAAAATCTTATAAATATTCTCTTTATTTAGAATGTTCCTTTTTAAAGTTTTAATTTAGTGAAAGTGAAAATATTTTAATGGGTTGCCATTGACCCACCAACATTTATTTCCACCATAAAGGTGACCTTCAATTAGGACTGTTTGCTGGAGATTTAGCTCAGTGATTAGAGTGCTTGCCTGGCAAGCACAAAGCCCTGAGTTCAATCCTCAGCACCTCAAAAAAACGAAACAAAACAAAAAAATCCCTAGGACTGCTTTTGCCAGAGGGGTTTTTCTGGAACTTACTGCTTACAGCTACAGAATTTAGGGTCTTCAGAATCAGCCAAATATCTTGAATTTATTTGTCAAACAATAGTATCTATGTGCTCTGCAAATGCTGTGTCAAGTTCTATGCAGAGTATGACGAATTAATAAAAGACGTGGTGCATAACATGTAACTGGACCAGAGGGGTTAGGGACACATAAATATTGCAGACTTCCTGAGAAGCCAAATGACGATGTGAAAAAGACAAGGGAGATTGTTAGTGGGATATCCAAATATAGTTTGGTATAATCTGGAAAAAATGAAAATTTGTATTAAGAGTTTCTTAATTTGGATGTAAATGAGATGGGGCACTACTTACACGTCATAAACAAGGGTGTGAATCTGTTTAGATCTGTGTTGTAAAGTTGGGAGGTGAGAGTCCTCTGTCACTTTCCCAGTCTCTTTGGGTCACTCGAGGAGTATGCAAGGGAGAAAAGAGTACACATGATGGCGACACCCTCTCAGCTTTGGAAAGGACACACCTCTAAATCAGGCAAGTGGGGATCCTTGTTGCCGAAGAGACCAGAAGCCAGCTAATTGTTCTGGAGACAAGACTGCATAACTAGTTCTAAATGGCTATCATTTTTGGTTTGAAAGTATTGAGGAAAGTACCTGAACTCCTTAGTACTGGTCATAATCTGATCCTCAGTCCTACATTCTTGGCTCTATTTCCAAGTTCCCCAAGGCACTGTGAAATAAGATAGCCATAGAAGTGCTGGGCTCTCTGGGTCTAGAAGTGAAGCTACCAGAAATTAAGAACTACATGGAGCAGGAAGGAGTTTGTACTGGAGTGGTACACCAAATCCAGGATAGGCTGGACTTACATGTGTTTGGAATTTTTCTGCAGCTTTCCCCCACTTCTGTAAAACCTAACAGACTTTGGAGCTGGTCCCCATATCCTCAGACCTGATGAAAACTTGGTAGTTTGAAGTCACTGAATCTATCGCAGGCCTGAATATGTGCTCCCTTTTATTTAGGAGGGGTTTAATTCTCTAGCAGCCGAGTGATACCACTTGCCTATCCATGTCTGAGACCCAGGAGTCACCTGTTCTTTTGCCTTGGGCCTTCATTCACTGGAGACTCCCACAAGCTGTATTTCACCCTGGAAGCCAGCTGGGTATTAGGAAAGTACAGTTCCAAAAACACCAACTGGTCAAAAATGATGAGCACCTCAGGCATGGCAGACAAGGTGGACTAGGGCTGCCAAGACAGAAGAGAAATCCAGGCTGTGTCACCTAAGACTTTGTTTACCTACCTTCCTGGGGCTTTCCCCATTTTATGTCTTCCCATACGTGCTCCGGAACCCCCTCCTTCGCTAAGTGTTGCGGGAAAAAGGGATGCATTTTGGCAGAAAATTAAGAGGGAAAAGCATTCTAGCTAGGAGTGATGATGTCAGCAACCACTAAGTGTCATGCTTCTGTTAGGAGGGGGAGTCCACACTGAGGGAGGAGATGCTCTGAAAAGGAGAAATGAATGAAAATTGTTGATAGATTGGAATAAAAGAAAGCAAAGAGTTGATGATGCAAATAAAACTCTTTGAATACAAGGAGAGCTGAATGGAAGTTCCATGCAGCTGTTTTCCATATATAGGGAAAATGGGGTAAGAGGAAATTTCCACTGACGGGAGACAGTCTTAATATCTGATAGCAGAATAGAATATAAGAACGTGGAGCCTGCCACTTGCAGAGTAAATTCTCTTTTTTCTTCCTTGGTCAAGATTATTCTTGTGTTACTAAGAAATAGAATAGTATTTAATTGTTAAGTTAAAAGTTTAATGAAAATGCATTTCCAAATGATGAACATATAACTTGAAAATAACTGAGATCAACAAAATTTGAATCCCGTGTTTGGCAGTGTCCTGACCCCCACTCCAAAATTATAATTTTACTATTCCATTTTATATTTCCTCAGTGCCTCATTTATTATTTCTATTTCTATTTGCTTGGGCTTCAGCTCTGTTGTTACATGCATTCAGCTAAATTTAGAAAGATTCTGGTTACACCGCTAAGTAAAGGGTTTTCTTCAGACAAGTCTGTCAGGAAACATCCTCAAGGAGAATGTTTTATGGAGCAAAAATGGATATGAAAAAGGGATCTTGATCATTGGCAGAAAGGAGCTTATGAAGGCGAATCTGTATGGAAGTATTATATAAATGATAATGGTAATGTTGGTAATACTTGTAATACTTATTTTTCAGACTTTTATTTCTGCTCTATTTTATTAAAACTCAGGATCCCATGCCAAGATTGAATATAGTGATATGGTTTAGCGCCAGTGTTTCCCCTCATATATACTCTACATAATCATCTCTTCAAAAAGAACACTGAGGATGAAACACTCCTTAGAATTACTCAACTTCCCCACTCATTTCCACGGCAGCAAGAGTTATATGCATAGAACATGGCTACCAGGGTCAAGAGTAGGAGCACAAGGTCCCAGAGAAATAAAAGTGGAGGTTTGGAATTGGGTTGAATTGTGTCCCATGTTGAAGTCCTAACTTCGAACATGTGTGAGTATGACCTAATTGTGAAATAGAGGATTAAATTACCCTAAGGGCTTTAAGGTGGATCTTACTCCAATATGACTATATCTTGTAGAAAGGGTGTATCGGGGTCAGTTGTGGTGGCGCACCTGTAATCCCAGCACTCTGGGATGCTAAGGCCGGGGGACTGTAAGTTCGACCTCAGCCTGGGTGACTCAGCAAGACCTTTCCTCAAAATAAAAAAAATAAATAGGACTGGGGAAGTAGCTCAGTGTGAAGGCCTTGAGTTCAGTCCCCAGTACCATAAAAAAGGGGGTGGGTTGACATATTTGGACACAGCAACAGACATATATACAGGAAGTACTTCATGGAAAGATGAAGGAGACACCTACAAACCCCAGGAATGCCCAAGATGGCCAGCGAATCACTAGGAGCTAGAGTAGAGGCAGGGAAGAGATTCTGCTCACAGCCTTTCAGTGGAACCCACTCTGCTGAAACCTTGATCTTTGACTTCTGGCTTCCAGAATCATGAAACAATATATTTCTGATGTTTAAGTCACCCAGCTTGTACTACTTTGTTACAAAGACACTGAGAAATGAATACAGAGTAGAGCAAGAGGTAAGAAGGCAACCATTTATCACCAAGAATCAAATCCTCTTTGTCTGGTTGTTTCTCATGATGCTCTCAGCTCCTATTTTAGCAATTCTATGTCAGAAATAGGAACAAAAAGGCAGAAGATCATGCATACTATTTGCATAAAGCAGCATCATATGAACAAACACAAACACCCAGCACGGATCATTGTGTTTTCCATACATACTGGTGAAGTCACGGACTGAGGCCGAATGAGTAACCCTGATAAATGTTTCATGGCCTCCTGCAGGGAGGTAGCCCCAGAGAACCTTGGGTGTGGCAGGGTCAAAGTACTACGTTTCTGGGGTATTCTCAATTTGGTCTTCCAAAAGTCCTTTTGACTGATACAGACCAGGGTCTTAGCAGGCTGGCTCCAGGCATTCCATTCTGACTAAAGTAGCTATGCTTTCCTCTCCTTTGTGAATTGGGTTTTCACATGAAATTCCAAGTGAACAAAAGGTTTTGCAGGTTATTTTGTATTTAAGCTTTTAATTATTTTTATTTCTTGCGGTTCTGGGGATTGATTGATCCAGGGCCTTTTGAATGTTAGGGAAACATTCTACCGCTATGTTATACACCTAGCCTCACACATTTATTAAGTGGCTGAGAATACCTTTGTAAGATTCCTATGCTTCAAATTCATTTAATAACATTATTCTCACAAACTTTGCCCTTCATGCCTCTGTTCATGCTTTTTCCTCTCCTAGGAATGTCCTTACCCTTGACTCCACCCACTAAAGTCCTCCTGTGCCATATGCTGTTAATGATCTACCCAAAATTATTGTCACTTAAGAATACCTGTTCCCTGTTAACAGACGCTCAATTCTCCTTAGCTATTGGGCAGAGATTCCTAGATGTCACAGAAGATAGACTAGATTCTGGACAGAGGTCATATGCTACAGCTCTGTTTAATGAGGTACAGAGGAGATTTGCTGGGAGGTCCTAGGAAAGAGTTGCCTCCTAGATAAGCAAGCAAGAGGATTCTTTGTTCCATGCCTGTCTGCCTTTTGCATTTGAGTATAGCTGGATGAAGGTATGATTCTCAGAGCTATGGCAGTCATCTTGTGATAAGGGAGAAAGAAGAGGACTACCCAGACAGCCTTCAACACCTGAATCAGCACTGGAGACCCGCTATCTCCAGACTACTACTGCTTGTGTGAGCTAGAACAACCTTTCGTCTGTAAATTACTCTCAGGTTTTCTGTTATAGCCAAATGAACTCTGAAATAACATTTCCCCATCCCCCCTGCAGGAAACATTCCCAGTAAGCAAATGTTTCTTGCTACATTTCTCCCTCTCCTTTGATATTATGGTCATATCTGTGAATATTCTGAATTATATTTTATCATTCACATTCAAGTATTATTTTTCTTTTAAATTTTAAGTGCTTGTATACAAGACCTTAATGTATTATTCCTCCGGTAGAAGTGATCTTTCAGAAGTGTGCTTTCAAGTTTTAATGTGCATACAAATCCATGTAGGATCCTGTGAAAATGCAAAGTCCTGGGTCTCATTCACAGAGCTTCTGATTCAGGGAGTCTGAGGTAGGGCCTACACATCTGCATTTTAAAGTCCCTAGATGAGGTGGATGTGAGGGCCCAGGGACCACTCTGATGAAACACTGCTCTAAGACATTGTGTTCCAATTGTATTATCCTTATCATGCCTCAGTTTTATGATCTATGAACTGAAGATAATAATTAAAACTCAATTCACAGGGTTGTTGGGAGGAGCAGATGAATGAATACATTTAAGGATATTAGAAAAGGACAAAACAAAAAAGTCCTCAGTCAGTGTGTTATTGTTACAGTGAGGAATGATTGAGTTGTGAATGTTAAGCAATAAATAACAAAAATAGAAAGTAATATGTACGTTACAGTGGAAGGAAATGTTGGATGTTGTCAGGATAAACTTGATTAAACAATGGACCCTGACCTCATGATACTTGTAAACTAATGGAGCTAATGCTTCTTATATGTGGTGTCCATTGTTAAAAAAAATCAGTCTTTTATAAATATCCACCCAATGGTAGTCAAGGCATCCATGCCACAGCCTAGAGTTGAAATGATAGATCCAAATTGTAATTCATGAGCCAAATTTTAACCGGTGTAAAAGTCTGCTGTAGACACTAAAAAGTGATTAAGATAGTGGAAGAAAAAGGCACATTCCTTGACTTCCCCATTTAAAGCAGTTCTCATATACACTGCTGCCTGAGATTTATAAAGCTGACAGCACACAAAAAGGTCCCATCTGCTAAGTTGTGTGAAACAAATTGATTCTGCCTGATTGGGGTAGGGAAGAACAAGCTGATTCTATTCATATGCACTATTTCCTAGGCTAAGCTGTGTTTTGCAATGGTTCTCAAATTTGGCTGTCTATTAGAACTGCTGGACAGCTTTTCAAAAATACTAGTACCTGAGTCCCACCCCCAGAGATGCTGATCTAATTGCTTTGGAATGAGGCCCAGGCATGAGTATATTTTAAAGTTCCCCAAGTGATTATAATGTGCAGTCATGGTTGAGAATCACTGCTATAAAACCCATTAGGCCCAAAGGTGCCCCTAGTTAGAGGAAGGAGTTAAAAAAGCAAACAAGAACCCAGGACGAAAAGGAAACAAAGAGAAAGGTACCAGAAGAGACAGCTAATTAATGTCCTGCTTCTATGTCCTGGGATGAACCAGCAGGAATGTGGGCTTCCTCTACCACCAGTCAACTAGGAGTTTTGCAAACTTCATTTAGTTTCAGAGAGACATCACAGATCCAAGCATAAATCAGAACCCTGAAATAGCAGGAAAAACAAGGACAATTCCAGGTATGTAGGGCTGACAAAATGGGGTAATGATGAAAACCACCCAAAATAATGACCATCAAATCCATGCCCTTTACTCATGAAGCCTTGCAAGAAATTTCTCAAAACTGATTTTCTGAAATGGCTAAACCTGGAGACAACTCATATGTGAGTAGAGTGGATAAAATATATTGCAGTAAATTTACCCAACGAATATTACAATGATAAGGCACGAGCTGCTTCAACAAACATGGATGAATCTCACAGACAAAATGTTGAGAAAACCGAGATAAGATAGCACAAGTGAAGTGATTCCATTTATATGAAATTCATGAGTCAGCAAAACTAATCAGTGACAATGGAAGTCAGAAGAGTGGTTATCATTTGGAGGAGGTCCTGACTGGGAGGGGCCCTGAGGGAGCCTGTCGAGTGGGTACTGAAAATGCTCTCTATCTTGGTCTGGATTGGGATTATAATATGTGCATGTATTGCCACATTCACTGAGTGGAACACTCACACAAATGGGTGAACTTTACTATGTGCAAGTTATACGTCAATAAAAAATAAAGAAAAAGAAAACATACCTGCTATAATTATCACTCATTCCATAAATACTTATTAAAAGCCTGCTCCGAGCCAGGTCACATTCGAGTTGTAGGATACAGAGATGTCCTAAACTGACAGAGCCTCTGCCCTCCAGGCACTTACCTTTTAATGCAGAAGGCAGATCAAAGAACAGAAATACATATATGCGACATCATGTCAGAGAGTAATGAGTGCCATAAAACAAAATAAAACAGTGTGAGAGATACAGGGGTTGGTGTGGGTACGGGGTGCTATTTTAGATGACAAGGTCAGGGAAGGCCTTTTTAGAGGGCAATTGTCCAGCAAGTTCAGGGTGTGCGGTTTCCGGCCCATAGCAGATTAGAAACATTAGATGAGGATGGGAATGTCATTTGAAGGCAACCATACTAACAGAAGCAAGGAGTGTCAACTGACAGCACAAGATGGATACAGGAGATTCACATTGGCAGGCCCATGCCCCAGGAGGACCAGCATGAGGGTAACATACCTTCCCACTTTAATAGCCTTTAGAACATCCCTGTGGTAAAGCTCCATGCAGTATTCTGCTTTATTACTTCTTTTCCTGTCTCATCGACATTACCTGGCCTCTTTTGCACTAGGTAGTGAGTCTCTTGAAGGCAGGGATTTGGTCCCATTCGTGTTCCCATCATCAGTACCTACCAGAATGAGGAGACCTAGTGAGGCAGTCAATAAATATTCACTATCTGCCTGGCTGTCTGATGATGCTGAATCACTCCCCAAATATCACAACCACCCTACTATTTCCAGAATTCTCTGCGTAAGAATGTGATACCATTTAGAATTGAGAATGAATAATATGCCAAGTTTAACTTTTGAGATTGGTAGTTTAAAACAAGAGGAGACTATCTGACACCTGGAGAACTCACAGGAAACTCATTTCCCAATGATGCCGGAGAAATGAGGTGTTACTATGCCAATTGATCTTGTAGTGACATCACCTGATGTCTCTCCCTGCCTCTCAGCCTGGAGCAGTGTGAATCACAAATTAGGAGGACTGGTTAAAAATACAGATTTTTGGAATCCATTCTCAGAGATTAAAATTCACTAGGGCCAGGACATAGACTACAAATAATAAAAACAGTAATTAATATTATTGAAGCTTAATAACTTCCCTGCATCATTTTAAATTTATTTCGTGTTCTATCGCATCTGATCCACACACAAAAAAATTCATATGATATAAATGCATTTAATAGATGAAGGAAATGAGGCTCAGAAAGTTCAGGTCACTTTCCCAAGTTATATAATTATTAAGTAGCTCTGGGATTCAAACTCAAGCACACTGGCTCTAAAGCTTATGTTCTGTAGCTCTTTAGTCTCCTGCCTCTCAATATGTATTTACATCAAGCAGTCCAGTTATACTTGCAACCTAGGAGATACTCTTTAAAAAATCTGATCTATGTTAGTCCTTTCCTTTTCCTCCTGCAGCCCATATCTATAACTATCGCTCCTTGATCCTGACCGTTCAGGGAATCTCTTTCACTTCCCATTGCAGAAGGGGACCACAGGCTCTATCCTGCAGGCTTAAAAAGAGGACAAGTATGTCTACATCCGTGGCAAGAAAAGAATACAATACAAAGCATAGTAAGTTAGGTAATCAAAGATACCCCCAACCAGAATTTGGGATAGGAGCCCAAAAGTAAACCACCACAACCACAGAG
The DNA here is from genome assembly GCA_004026905.1 of Hystrix cristata. Classification (NCBI taxonomy): domain Eukaryota; kingdom Metazoa; phylum Chordata; class Mammalia; order Rodentia; family Hystricidae; genus Hystrix; species Hystrix cristata. The sequence goes on from PVJO010005555.1 coordinate 86,463, forward strand.
TACAGGAGATGGCCAAGGCATGGGAGGTGCCCAGATGAGAAGAGAAGAGAAAGTTCATCGACATTCTTCTCTGTTTTCGGCCTGTCCAGCAGCATCATCTGGGAGATAATGCAGACTATATTCTCTGCCTGAAGCCCTTCTCTGGCTTCACAAGCAAGCTTGGCCTGGCGGTGAGACAGGCTGGAAGTGTCAGAGTTAGCATCCTTAATAAAAGAGGGTTCAGAAGTGAATGAATAGCCCACCTTCTTCATTCCTCCTAGGGAAAAACTCTGGGTATATTCTATATAATCTATCAAAGGGCCCCATGGGATTGAGCCTCACTTGCCCATTGGGGAAACCTGCTTATCACATAGTTTATTGGCTTTTCTCCCTGCACTACCTCACTGTCTGCTTCCCACCTGTGCTTCCTGGGCTCACCTGTCAAATAAACTACCTGTTCGCAAATCCTTGTCTCTGAGTGTACTTTAGGGTAACACACACTAAGACAGAAAGGACGTTTAATAAATGTAGTGTTTACTACAGGTAAAGTTCTAAACTTTAATCTTTTTAATGTGTTAAGGAGGGCGATGGCTGCCTGGAAAGCCACTGGTTACCACTTGCAACTTTTGTTTCTCTTGTTTAACACTTCGTGGACTATCTCCATCTCAGATCTATGACCTGAAACGTTTTTAAATGGATAAAATTGTCCTCTTGAAGAAAGACAATAGAGGCCAAATGTCAGAGTTGCCTCTGGGATTGACCCTTTAGTAGGGGCTCAGCATTCTGTCCACAGGGATAAAGAGGGGAGAAGGAGCAAGGTGACAAACACTGAGCTATTGTTGACTGATATAAACACTAATCTTAAAACCTAGACCATGTAGCCAGGAATGGAAGTTTATGTGTATACTTCCGGTTACTCAGAAGCCTGAAGCGGAAGGATTGCTGAAGCCCAGAAGTTCAAGGCCAGTCCAGGCAAGACCTCATCTTTTAGAAAATAAACAAAAAATAATACAACCGAAAACATGCCTTACCTTCCCCAAGGTGGCAGACTTTATTATGCAAAAACGTTTACAATAGGCCATCTAACTGCTTTTCCAACAACTTGCCACTCTCCTTCCCCTTGAGTTTCATCGTTTTTTTGAGGGGGTGGGGGAGTGCTGGGGATTGAACTCAGGGTCTTGGCACTTGCTAGGCAAGCACTCTACCACTTTGGTTCAGTTTTGGTAATTCATATATGTCTAGAAATCTATACCTTCTTCTGAATTCTCCAAAATATTGGCATACAGATTTGAGAAGTAATTGTTAATAATCTTTTTATTTTGGCAGTATCCATTGTGATTTCACTTTTTTCTTTTCTAATTGCATTGATTGGGTCTTTTCTCACCATTTTTTGGGTTATATTGGCTAAAGGTTTGCCTATTTTGTTTCTTCTTTCAGAGAATCAACTCTTCAATTCATTTATTATTTGGATTGTTTTATTTTGTTCTCAATTTCATTGATTGCTCTAATCTTTCCAGAAAGAATTATCTTTCTGATCATTTCCTTCCTTATACTAGTTCAGATTTGGATTGTTCTTGTTCTTCTAGGACTTTGAGGTGCATCGTTAAGTTATTTTGGGGGGGCTCACTTTGTTTTTGTGATGTGGGCATTCACAGCTATGAACTTCTCTCTTAGGACTGCTTTCATGGTGTCCCATAAGTTCTGATATGCTGTACTGGCATTATCATTCAGTTCTAGAAACTGTCTTATTTCTTCTTTGATTTCTTCTGTAACTCATTGTTCGTTAAGAGTATATTGTTCAGTTTCCATGCATTCGTATAATTTCTGTTTTCTTTTATTGTTGATCTCTAACTATGTTGCACTATGATCAGATAATATGCATGACATAATAATGTCAGTTCATTTATATTTTCCTAAGCTTACTTTATTGGCTTATATGTGGTCTATTTTGGAGAAAATTCCATGTGCTGCTGAAAAGAATATGTATTCTGTTTTTGTTGGGTGGAGCACTGTAGATATCTATTAAGTCCATTTGTCTGAAGGTTTTTCAACTCTGATATTTCCTTTTACTTTTTTTGTCCAGTTGATTTATCTCTCTGTGATAGTGGGGTATTGAGGATCTCCCTATAACTGTGTTTATCTTGTCTTTTACATCCAGTAGCAGTTGTTCTATAAAGTTGGCTGTGCCATTGTTTGGTGCATATATGTAAATAATTGTTATCTCTTCCTGCTGGATTGTTCCCTAATCAAAATGTAGTAACCTTCTTTGCCTGTTTTGCTCAACTTTGGCTTGAAGTCCACTTACCTCAATGCAGGATAGTTAGGGCTGCTATTTTGGGGGTTCTTATTTCATGAAATATTTTTTCAATCCTTTGATTTTCACTCTTTGAATTTCTTTTTGGGTTAAATGGGTTTCTTGTACACTGTATATTACTGGATTTTGTTTCTGATGTCATTCTGCCAGTCTGTGTCTTTTGACTGGGGAATTGAGACCATTCACATTGAGAATGCACTAGAATGCACTGAGTTTCTATTTAGAACCTTTTTATGGACTCTCCTTATTTTCTATGCTGGTCATTCATGTTTTGCATCATTTAGTATAGCTCTTCTACTGTCTTATTCGTGCCTCCTCACTGATCGTTTTATTTGGCACAATATCTTTTTACTTATATTTCCTGTGAGATTGCTAAATGTCTTAATTATTTGTTTTGTTATCTCTCCTGACATAATTCTGAATAATTTGGATGTGCTTTTAGTTTCCTTCCTTTTGATGACCCATGGATCAGTTTGAGGGAAGTTTGGTGTTTTGGGAGGTACTTTGTTGGTTTGTCTTCTCATGTTTCTGTGTGTGTGTGTGAGTGTGTGTGTATGTGTGCATGTGTGTGTTCAGTCTTATGGGCTGATTGTATTGGAAAACTTTGTTTCTAGTACGGAGACCTCTGTAGTTAATGTCTATTTTTCAGTTGTGTCCTCTGGGCATGGCTAACTATTGTTCTTTGCTTCTGTCCCAGAATCTAACCACCTCCATTTACTTGAGATAACTGGTTTGCAGCACATTTAGCCCACTATCTAGTTTTCTGGGAATGACCCAGAGTATTGTTAGTGACCCCAAGGCAATCCAGATATTAGCATCCCAACAAAACCAATTCATAGCAACAGCTACATCACCTTGGCTATAGCAATAAAATGAACATCAATTATAGCATCAAATACAAACTGAATAGTAACAAACTCTACAGACTAATAGCATACCACCCTTAACCACATTAAAGAGATCTATAATTGATCTATACTGACCTACAGTAAATATCTACTAAATGGAAGATCTTTACTTCTACTAACAATAGAACAGTGTTCAACAGCATTAGTGTAAAGTTGACTAGCTATTTAGAGATTCGTAAAGCTCATCAGAGGGCATGAGGAATCAGAGAATGAAAAAGGCAAAAATTGAAAAATTAATGAACGGGATATGAGAAAGAGGAAAAAAAGTGAGATGAGGATCTTATTGAGGAGTAAAAGGAAAGTCAGTATTGCCAGAGAACAGTCATAAGAAAGAATAAACAAATAAACAAAGAAAAATATAAACAGAGACCAAACACAGGAAGTAAAAGAAAGATGAGAAGGAAGAGAAAAACATTGAAAGAGGAAAAAAGAAAAGGAGGGAAAAGATGCTAAAAGAAGAAAAAAGAGACACAAAAACCTTGAACCCCCCAAAAACCCAATAATAGAAAGATAAAAATAATATAAAGTAGAAACATTTTTTTTTAAAAGATTGAGTCGAACAAAAATTTCCTGTGTTACTGAATAAGTGGCTTCTTCCCAAGATATGCCATGTTGGGATCCAGCCAGTCACAATTTTCTATGCCTAGCTTTAGGGCCTATGGGTTTTCCAGGTGCCCTCCATATACCAGAGGCCCCTCTGTTTGCTCCCCTCAAACTGTCGTTACTGTGTAAACCAAGGTGAGTCCTTGCTCCCACTGGTAGATGGGGAAAATGATTAGCCCTCTTTTCTCTACTAGATGTAGGCTGTAAGGTGGGGATTCAAGTGGGCTTAATGTTCATAGTCTTGAGGTCTGGTCGATTTCTTCTCTCCCTGGGCATTGTCCTCATCCAGGATCAGGTTAGTTGGTTAGTCCTGTGCTGTGGGATCAGTTGCTGCCCTGCACTGTGGGGAAGCCAAATGTAGAGCCAGCTTGGAGTTGTTGGGTGGTCACACCCTTGTGTCAGGCGGTGTCATACTTCAAGTGTGGGCCTGCTTGCTCTTGTGGGGGAGGGGCAATGCTCATGTGGTGCTTGGTTCCCTGGGTGTGGGGCACCACTCTTCTGGCATGGGTCTGCCTGCTCTCATTGTGAAGTGGCTTGTTACGCAGCTGTAGATGACTGATACCCTTGGTTTCCCAAGAATGGAAAATGTATTTTCTCCTTTGTGGAGCCTATCGTCTCAAGTTCTCCCCTCAATCTGTGTCCATTTGTCTCTTGAACTAATTCTACAACAGCGATAGAGTCAGTTTTCCACCTCACCAAGAACAAGAATTTTCAGGTAACTCTTAAGTATTTGTTAACAGATAGACTGGCATAGTATTCCTCTTATTCCAGCCACACTAGTTTCCTTGGAAACCTAATTTTCCATCCATTTACTTAATTTTCTCTAGAATATAAAGTTTTTAGAGCAGAAATTCTTAGGTATTTCAGGCAAATTTAATAAATCCAAGGATCCATGTTGTCTAATCTTGGAGCAGTGTCTCTCTTAGCAGCTACAGATAATAAAAAAGCAGCTCTTTTCTTTACTTGTCTTTCAAAATACAATAATAGAAATCCATTCATACCACACAATAACACTTCCATAAACCTCTTCCCCATTCTCCAATCCCTTTGTCCCCCACAGCTGCTTCAGAGCCTTTTACACTTGAATGCTTTTCTCAAGCCCCAGAATCCATCTGTGTTCTTCTTTGCCCCCTCTCTTTCTCTCTTTTTCTTCCAAAAGCTTGAATTAGCCTCTATACCAATAAGAAAGAGTTTTTCTTTCTCCAAGAAGGTGAAGAAAAAATAAAGCTATCTTGAACAAGCAAATACGGGCTTCTTTTTAGCAGGTGGAATGCTGCTGGAAAGAGATGGGAAGAAAGGCTGCTATCACCAATTTACCTAAAGATTTTTTTCTCTCACTAAACTGTCAAGCATCTATTTGAATTTAACTACTTAACAAATATTGACAATAAGATAAAAACAGGAAATAAGTGGAAATAAGCCTTTTGTTAATAAAAACATGGATATACTTAGGCTTTACTGTAAGAATTAGGTAGTCAGATTTAATATTGGTATCAGGAAGTCTTCCCATTCCGTAGCACCAAGGAAACCTTTTCAAAAGCTTATTTCTGGCAACAAATTTGTTAACTGGTCCTGACAAACAAAATTTAGGGGGATTAAACGCCTGTTTTGAGTTCAATTTTCTTTGTCAAATCAATTACCCATTTTCCTTGAATGTTTTCAGTCATGTCTGGCTCCCTTTTTTCCTATGGTAACACTAATATTCAGAATGAGAAAAGGCAATTTGATAAGTTCCTAGTGACAATTTTGGTCTGAATAAGTGTTTACAATTTGCCATTATTTTTATACCTTAACATATCTGTTAGGCAGACATTTGCTTTTCCTTAACATTTGTTTACTTTAATCCCCTTATTTTAACTCATTCTCTAATTCACCAGTGAAACAGAATTCTGAGGCAAGTACAAAATGTACAAGGCATCTGTATAAACAGTGGAAACCTTATTTAGTAACAATTATGAGTGAAACAGACAAAGTAAATTTACTAAGAGATCCTTCAATTCCCCTAGTACTACGATGTTTGGGACCTGCACCAATCAATCAATCAAAATCAATCATTTCCCCCTTCCATACAGGAAATTCCACAACAAATTCTTAGTTTCCTTACCATCTTCTCTATCTCCCTACACCAGTGGTTCTCAGTATGGTCACATCAGTTGGAACAGAAATTCTTTAAGGGCCTTACCAAGTCTAGAAAGTAACAAAGTCACAGTGCTCAACAGCACTAGCTGAGTACTGTAATATCTTGGCATATGATTCCATTTTTTGTCAGTTTTTTTAATGTTTCAGGAAAGGCTGCCCAATCTTGTCAAAATTACTAGGTACTTTAAACAATTAGAAGCTGTATTTCAAACGTTTCTATCAAGACCAATCATTTGTTCAAGTTGCTGGTGAATTAGTAATAATATAATATAGTGCAATAACATTAAAACTTAATTTTGATGGCAACTGTTATCATATGATACTCATTTTGGAAAACATTTATTTTTTTTCCTGCTGATAACTTCAATTCACTGTTTTTAGAACTGAGACCAATCTTACGCTGACCCGCAAAACATGGGATGGGTGTTATTTGTTGAATTTCAACAAAGGATTCATTCCATCAACTTATTTAACTTTATACACAAGCAAACTTGTGATGAAGCAGACTTTCCTGATGGGATGGAACCTAGACATAAGCAGTTTTGAAATTAGCTTAATCCTTCCATTACTGAGGGAGTAGAGAATGAAAATGAGGCTTTTTACCTAAAGAGTCACTGGTAGTAGGTAAATCGAAGAGCTTACATAGTCATAGTGATAAATGATTCAGGATCAGGAAACAGAGAAAAAGAAGGAAATGTACTTTGTGTGAAGGGAAAATCCTTTAACATGGTACTTTGTCTTTAAAAATAAACATTAAAAGAAGAAAGTAAAAAAATGAAGGATAAACTGAGGTTTCTGACATGAATGTCACAATCAGTCCCATGTAAAGTTATATGGTACACCTAGGCCAGTATTCAGTCAGTACAAGCTAAGAAATGTGCAAAGGCAATATAACATTTACTTAGCACTGTGCCAAGTATGCAGATGGCAAAAATAAATGGGACAAAGGAAAAAACAAAAGCAAGGGAACTAGATTGTCATTGAGCGCCTAAACAGCTTACTTTGGTCAAGTAGCTCCTGAGCAAATGTATCCTTGTGGAGGAAATCCAGCTCCTATGCTGCATGATTCCATCATAAGAGTTCAGAACTTTGGTAATGAGATAGACTTACATGTGAAGCAAACAAAGAATCAAATTAGGGTTAGGAGGCTGGGTTGGTTTTAGGCTCCCTGGACAGGGTGATGCTTGGGTAGGGGAGAGTCCTGCTGGTCGAGGTGAATCCTTGAGATAAATTAGATCTTTCTTCCTTTGCATGTTATTCCTCCAGTAAAGTTCCCTCAAGGGCCTAGATTCCACCTATTAATTCAACAAATATTTACTGAGTATTATGTGCCAGGCATTGTTCTAATGGGCATCATGGACCATAACAAAAATTTCTTTCCTCACAGAGCTTATATTTTTGCATGATGTGGAGAAAAGGGTTAACACACCAGGCCTGAGAGTGCTATTCTTAAAAAGACCTGTTTGTAAAGTTGGCCTTTTGCTGGCATTTGGGAACAAGAGTTTAGGTAAGAATAATCCCAAGACTGATAGAAGTGACACTCTGTTCCTAAAATGTTCATGCAAACAATGTAGCACATGTTTGAAAAACTCTCTTTCCTTCTAGGAGTTTGGGATTTTTGTAAATGGTGGGATGACAGGGCTTATGTGATCAGTTCCCAATAAAAACCCTCGGCATTGAGTCTCTAATGAGCTTCCCTGGTAGACATTTCACATATGTTGTCACACCTCATTGGTGGTGGAATTAAGTACATCTTTTTTTTTATTCCACTGGGAAGGAGCCAGTGCCTGTTTCCTGCAGGATTCATTCTATGCACCTTTTGCCTTTGCTGATTTTGCTTTGTATCCTTTCAGTCATAGCTACGATAATGACTATATAAGTCCTTTGGGCTCTTCCAGTGAATCACTGATTTTGGGGTAAACTTGGAGACTCACCAAACAAAGAAAGAGGAGGTTCAGACAATATGAAATTTAAAATTGATTAAGTTATCTAATGTAACAGAGAGCGATCAGTGTCAAGGAAAAAGGAAAATGTATAGCAAGGAAGGAAGAGTGGGATATTGGGGTGAAGATGTGCTAGTGTGTGGTATTACACAAGTAGGTCAGTGTAGGTCTTGTCACCTGACTAAAGACCTGAAAGACATGAAGACATTAGTCAAGGCGACGTGTGAGGAAAATTTCTAAGCAGATAGTATAGCTCACGAAAGTGCCCTAAATTGGGAGTGTACCTGTGTGCTGAAGGATAGTAAGGAGCCCAGTGTGTGTAGAACAGTAGAAGCCAGGGTGGATAGGCAGAAGATGAGGTCAGACAGAGAACGGCAGGAAAGGCTGCTATCCATCCTTTGGGGCTTGAAGGTTATCACTAGGATAAGAAGATGCAAAAAGAAAAATAGGATAACTAAGATAATGTCAAGGATGAGGTGAATATACAAAAGACACAAACCACTGACCTTCATAATCATTAAATGGGCTGTATATTTGTGTTAATCTAAGGAGAAAATCTCCGGTGTTAAACGGTCACAGTACAATGACACTTCGGTTGTCAAACTCAGTTAGCTCCAAATTTGTGTTTGAACACAGGAAAGTTTGAGAACTGAACATATTTTTCCCATAAAAAATAATGGAAAACCAAATAATCGGTTCTGAGGCCCCCAAATTACACAAGCATTATATGTTGTCTGGGCAAGAGCAGCACTTCGACTGAAGTGTCACTCCTTTGTGTCCACGGAGAGATGTGAAGCATCAGTAACTCTGTCCTACAAGTTTTTTTGAGTTGGATTTTCGGTTTGACTACCAAGCAAAGTTATGAACACCAAGCAGAGCAGATCTTTTTCTAATTTTTCCTCTTTGAGTAGTGGAAAGTTCGAGCTTGGAGCTGTTTGACAATCGAGTTATCACTGTATTTTAATCGTAAAGCTGGAACTATGTCAAAAGCATAATAATTGGGTTGCAGAATCACTCTCCCTTTTTTTCCACATGAATAGCAAATAGAAAATGCACATTACTGAACAATATTGTATCCATTCTGGCCTCTGAAGTTATACAGGTTTAATACTTGGCAGTATTTCTATGGAGACATAGGAGTAAATGTCCACTGATACCCGTGAAGGAAAGAAAGCTGTCTGAGAATATTTATGGCAACTCTAGTGATAGATGATGGATGCAAGGGGGACATGGGTGTGTGCAATAACCCTTAGCACCTGCTAGACCCTCTGTCCAGCAGACACCTTTCTACACTTCCTGGAAGGTTAGAATCCTGAGAATACACAACTGCACAGCCATGCCCAACACAGTGCTTCACGCTGCCTCTGGTATCACATATTCTGACAGACTGTAAAACCTACCACAAACTATTTCTTTCTCTCCACCCATGCCCTTCTCATTTTACTCTGTAGTTCCTCCCATCAAGAGGCGGAGTCTAGCTGTCACCTTTCGAAACTGGACCAACCATATGATTTGCTTTGTTCAACAAAATGCAGTCTCCAGAGGCTTTGTATACTTGTTCCTACCCTGAAATTCAGTCACTTCTACCCTATCACCACAACCAACAGCTGGCCACCTGAAAGACATGCGGGCAAGGCCATTCTGGACTAGCCAGTGTCAGCTGAACTTTCAGGTAATTGCAGACACAGCCAAGATCTGCCATGCTTGACTCAGATCAGCAGAATCACCAGATGACCTGAAGACTTGTAAGAATAGTAATAAAGACATACACCAGTAAGTTCTGACATAGTTTGTTATGCGGCAATAGATAAATGACACACATGCCAAGGCTCGAATCTCTCAAAAACGTTCTCCACAGTAACTCAGGAATACCAAAGTTAAAACCACTGTAGTCTCACAGCATCTTTTAGGACAAAGGCAGATTGGATACCACTTCAAAGCCAAAAGGACTCTGAGGGAGGCCGCAGTCATCAAAGATGGGATGCTTACCTTCAGAACAGACCTCAGGTTTTGGCTCAAGGGTCTAACAGTTGTCACACTGCTTCATTCTCTCTCTTTCTCCAGCTCAGCAGGAGAAGAGTGACTGAAATGCTAGAAATGTTCTCTGCTCAAGTACAACAAAGGGTAGATTCTCATGTGTTTGGGGAGGCTGAGCCTTCGGTAAAGTGGGGAACAGCAGGAAGGCCAAAGATGCTGAGGTTGCTGAAAAAGAACTCAGTGCCGGGTGAAATGTAAGCAGGCTGTCCAGCAGGGATGGCGGCACCATTTTCAATATTGCTGGCTCATTTTGTAGAAGTGAGATAATATTTTCATCTACCAAGAAAGGTAGAAGTTCCCATTTCGATAGTTTCTTAGGCAGCAACGTGTAAAGTTAATTTATAACCTGAATGTACCGATGACCATCAACTTCGACAATTTTTTTCTTTCTTCTCATCCCCTTACTATTTTTTCTATTACTGCTGTATCAGATACCCTCTCTTTAGTCATTGTGCTCTAAACAGAAAACAAGATATTTCAAGAACTTTTCAAAATTACATCAAGAAGTCTCTCAATGCAAGTTGATTAAGAACAGAGGAAAGCAGGCAGGACTTTACAGTGAGAACAGAGATGTTAAAATAGGCTACAAACTCGAATCTAAGAAATACATATATTCATCAGTTAATCGAGCATCCATTAGGGTGAGAACAAGATAAAACACATTGCTCGCTCATTGGAGCTTGAAGTCTTGGGTCTGCCCCTCACAGAGTTCTAGCCTTGATAATGCTCAGGACCCAAAGTACCAAATGCTGTGCCCAAAGTAGTTCCCAAGTTCTGTGCAGACTCAAAAGAGGGAGCAAAGCTTCCAAATATGTCAACAGAGGAAGGAGGATCAATGTGAAGTTGGAGTGTAGCATTCCATTTTGATGCTCTCATTCCGGGGGCTGTCGGTTCAGCTCCTTCACTCTGAGCTCTACGAGAAATGCTTTGAAATTGTATTTCTGATATCTCTGGCACACTGTTCCACCTCTGCCTGCCTATCCTTTAGATCTTTTTTTTTTTTATTTTAAATCAAGAACATGTATTGGTACATTCTACATACAATGGTCACATTCATTACATTAATTCTGTACCTATACATGATGTATCTTGGTTCTCCCCCCTCTCCCCCCCTCCCCTCTGCACCCTCCCTCCCTATTTACAGCAGGTTCATTCATCATTTTCCATATTTTCCCTTTCCCCTCTTTTTCCCCTGTTG
>PVJO010005556.1:0-27967 GCA_004026905.1 Hystrix cristata
CTGCGGAGCCTCCCGGGGCCATGCACGGCAACAGACACTGTCCCACAGAGGACACCACCAACTGTCGGCTCGGGACAGCCAGGGCACCCTGTAGGTCTGCGGCCAGCTCCTGAAGCTACCACACACCCAGGCGTCACCACACGGTGACCTCAGTCACTTTGGCACCCGACCTAGGATCTGCTGATGGGGAAAAGCAGAACAGCAGTCGTCTGCCCAGGCTGCCCATCGATGATGAGGACGCCCGGTGACAAGGACATTCGAGCAAGGGTCTGAGCTGAACCAGCGAGAAAGCTCCAGGGGGAGGGAGCGAGTGTCCAGAAGGCGGCACGGTGGGTATGTCGGCAGCTCGTAGGGCCACGTGAATGCTGACCGGCGTGCTCTGCTCCAACAGGAGACGCCCTCATCACCCAACCCCGTCACATAGCTGAGGCTGCTGCACAGTGTCACTGAGAGCGTGACCTGAAAGATGACGAAGCAGAGCACAACAGGAGAGTGACGCCAACAGCTGTTTGAGCACATCCCGGGTCTGCTAGACCCCTGAAGCAGCCATGTCGCCATCTCTCAGGATGGGCCCATGTGGTGTCTTGCGGGTGCGTGTCTCCTCAGAGGGAAGGCACAGTTCTGATGTCACGGTGGCTCCGACTGGGGCGCAGGGGTGCGTTCAGTCCCATCCTGCTCCACAGACGAGGAAGCAGTCACGTGGAGGAGGGGGAGCCAGGGCGGGGCCTGCAGGCTGTTCCCGACCCCGCGTCCTTGCCCACGACTGCTGTCCAGAGCTTGACGGGGCAGTAGGGTGACCAGAGGTGACCGAGCTTTGTGGAGGAGGACCCACCCTGGGCTCACAGCAAGGACACAGGCCACCAACCCGGTGCTGGGCCTTCCCACTCGTGACAGGGGCGGTTCTCCTCTGAACCTCAAGATAGCAGCTGCCCACATCGTAGGGAGAGAAGCAAGGCTGGGAGCTGACTCAGCGAAGGTTGCAGAGTGCTGAATGGCTAAGATGCTGTTCCGGTCCAGCAGCCAACTCTAAAATCATTTCTGGGCTCTTTCTACCCAGTTCCGTGGGGTGCTGTGGAAGACAAAAGCCTAACAGGAAAAGCACGAGGGAATCTGCCTCAGCCCGGGCACGGCCCTCTTTGCCTCAGAATCTCAGTTCTCAGGGGCTAATGTCACTCTTTTTAATTGTTCAGAATCCAGTTCTTGGAGCCAAGTGGGTCCCTGTGGATGGACCGCTGCTCATCTGGGAGGTGGGGGTATGGATGCTAAGGCCTCGCGGTGAGGGGCAAACAGGGCAGAGTTGGGCCCTGCTGGGGGACGCAGCCTGGGCACCAAGTCAGGGCCTGCAAGGGTCTCGGCCTGGGCCAGCCTGATGTGGGAGAAAGCGGCTTGCTGCCAGGGCTCAAGGAGGGCAGTGTGCATGCATGCTGCGTGACAGTGGCGCCTGCCTGGTGGCTGTCGTTAGTTTAACTTCCCTCAGGCTGATCTGTGTGCATGCTTCCTCCTTCCTGCCTACCTGTCACTGTGCTCCAGCAGTGGCTCATGGTGGGGCCTGGCAACAACTAGGGAGGAGCAGCCGTGGATCTGCAGGCCCTCCAGAGACTTCTCCCCTGTGTGATTCTGGGAGAAGGAAACCGCCTTTTGCATCTTGAAGAATATTTCACATGTCAGTACTTTGCTAGACGGCAGGTAAGGTCCTCACCCAGCAAACAGGAAAAATCCCTGAGAAGGGGGATATCCAGGAGTGCTGACACACAGCATAGGCCCCATTCTGCCCAAGGAGGACGAGAGATGTTTGAAGTTGCTTCAGAGGGCTGCAGTCCGTCCTGGGCCAGGCCTCGACTTCCTCTCCCGGGCACCAGTTCTCTCAAAGGTCTTGTGCATGTGACAGGATGGGCAAAGAGCAGGGCAGAGGCTTCTGACCATATTGTCCCGACTCTACCTACTGTCACTGCGTGATGCATGTGCTAACCAACCAGGGAGCCCCAGGGGGAGAGGACGCCGCTGCCATGAGAAAAGGAGGAAGAAACAGCTGAGCAGTGCGGTCCCTATGGCTGGCTCCCCGGTTTGGTCTCTGTGACCGCTCTGTGCAGGGCAGGACGAGGGCCACTATGGGAACCAAAGGCCTTTCCCTCTCCAGCCCCATGCTCGCAGCTGCGCCAGGGCTGTGACCAAGCTCAGCCATCTGGGCCACGGGTTGCTGAGCACACAGCGAGGTCTGGTCTCAGCCACACGTCACTCCAGGCGGAGGTCACCACCACAGGTGCGCCCTGAGGAGGCTGGCGGGGGTACCCCAGGCCAGGCATCTGGGGCCTGAGTGGCTGGCTCTGGGACAGCAGGAATAACTACTCAGAGAGGGGACAGAGAGCAAGGAGAGGGACAGGGCTCTGGCTCACCCGGATCTCACTGGCAGGGGAAGCAGAAGTATGTGCACTCACCACCCAGGGCTAAGGGCTGCCCTCCTGCCCGGCCCTGAAGAACAGGTCCCCACGCCTGCTGTGCAGTCAAGGCTCTTACCAAACGCCGGCCTGGGGAACAGGAATAAGACCCCAGGGTGCTCAGCCTGTCTGCCGCCTGGCTGTGCTGACTCTGCCTCCTCTGGGGTGCTGTGACACAGCTCCCAAAGCGGCCCTCATGGGCACCCTTCCCGCAGCCACAGCAACCTGCTTTCCTAAGGTCCTCACCCTGCCAGGAGTCTGTCCGGCCCTTAAGAAATACAAAACTTAATGGTGACTGCCATTAGCAGGCAGCAAAAACGTCCAGTCCCAGCTCTGGACGCCTCTATGGGTGACTCCTGGAAGATGTCACCTCATGGGAAGGGCTCTTCCCAGTGTCGCGGAGCAACATCCTGCCGGGCCCTTGTCTGGTGTCCCCAGTCCCTCTGTAGCCAGACACGGCCTCCATCCCACTCATGTGCCGCCCCCACCCTCAAACACCTTCCTTTTAGGCTCTCAGCTGAGATCAAGGTGCCATGTTCACCCTGATGAGCAGTGCAGTTCTGCTCCAGCCTCCTGAATCTGAGACCAGCCACAGGGACAAGGTTGCTGTGCTTCCTACAGCCAGCTGCACTTGCCTCTCTGAGCAAAGACCACCTCAGCCTCACACACGGCCACAGCTGGCTTCGAACTCTCGCACTACGAGTGTCCCCTGTGTGTGCCCTGTGGAGTTTATGGCCCATGAAGGAAGCAGGCTACGCGGGACTTCATCAACAGGACCAGTGGAGGCAGAGCACCCGTCTAGAGTCACACAGGGTGAGCAGTGACGTCACTCCTGGGCTCTCTGCCACTACGCAGATCCACAAGCTTTCCCTCGGGCTCGCCCGTCCCCTTCAGCAGACTGACTCTGCCTGTGACCTCTGCACAGGCGGTGCCCCTCGGCATCGTGGGGCCTACAGCAGTGCGGAGCCCACTCGGGATGGGTGACTGGCCTCTGCAGAGAGGAAGGAGGTTTGGGGATGGAAGATGGGGCACTATCCTAGGCCCAGAGCTCTGCCACCTGCTTAGGAACAAGCTTGGACCGACAGTGGAATCCGGCGCCTTGCATCTGCTTCCTGTGGCCTGCGGGAATCCACAGAGGGCTTTGAGGAGGCCCAGGACCCCAAACTTGAATTACAAGTGACCCTGTGACTCTGACAGAGAGACACAGGCACCGCTGCCTTGTGCCCCAGGACCACCTTCAGTGTATGTACAGTGAGGGGCGGCTAAACAAGCAGGTGGACATTCTGGGACATTGCTTGTGCCAAGAGGTCAGCAGGCAGAAGCCACAGAGCAGGAAGGGGCTGCCACCCAATTCCACCTTAAAGTGTGGCCAGTCAAGCTGGCAGCAAAATAGGCAGTGAGTTCTCCAACTGCCTTCTGCCATCTAGGGCACTGGCGAAGGCCACAGCGGTGCCCGGGGCCATCAGAGCCAGGCAGGCCGAGGAGGAGGGCAAGAGGGTGCGCTTGCTGGGACAGGGCCCAGGTGAGCCTGCCCCTGGCCAGAGCTGACAGAACTGTCCCCACCCTGGCTCTCAAGCCTGAGGGAAGGCCCAGTGAGACTCGAGGGCCCTGGGACACCCGAGGAATTTAGCTCCTACGTGACTGCAGAATTCGGCATGGGGGCAGGCTCCGTCTATGCCTCAGCCCTGGCAGTCCTCCTGCCTCCGGCCCTCCATCACCTGGGCACAGAAAAGCCCATGGCTGGCAGAGAGGACAGGGCTGGGAGAGCAACTCTGCTTGGGGTGGTGCGGGCCCGGGACCCACCGGAAGCCAGGGAGGAGACCAGGGCACCAGGCCGCGGTCTCCGGAGGTGGCCGAGAGGGCTGTGGAGCAAGGAGTCAACCCCGGGACAGGAGCACCAGCACAGGGCTGCTGGTCAATCCTGCCTGCTCGCCTGCATCACCTGTGGGCTCTCCACACGGAGGGCAACAGTCTCAGAAAGAGGAGGACGGCAGAAGCCCTGCTGCCTGGGGTCAAAGCCCTGGAGGCCCGCGCCCCTCCTGCCTCCTCTGTGCTCACAGCCCCTCGCCTGCCCGGCTGCCCCTGAAGGGTTCAGGGCTGGACAGCTGGGGCCCTGGTGCCTCTGTGCTGCTCCTCCCTGCTCCTGCACCCCTGACCCTTGGCTGCTACATTGTTTTTATTGCTTTATGAGCTTTGTTTTCCCAGCTGGACCATAACTTTCCTGAAGACACTAGGATTACTTGCTTCTCTGGTTTCACATCCATTCACAGTAGGCGAAGGAGAAAATTTGCCACACTCCAGAAGGCAAAGGGGAGCCACCAGGAGCGAGGCCCTGCACCGCCCATGCAGGGTTGTTTTCTTTTTGCAAAGTTAAGATCACACTACACGAACTTCTCGTTTCAGTGTTGTCACCGGACACAAGGTAAACGCTGCCTACACCAGGCCTTCTTTACAGCCCCACGTCTCAGCATCTGCTAGCATCCAGCCATGGGGCCACTGCCACTAACGTGGTCCGCACCCCAGTGAACAGCCAGAGCTGTGCCAATTACCTTCCTTCCGTGCTGCCTAAACGCCTGCCCTACTTCTCTTCCCAGAAAGCCCGCTTCCTGTGGACAAGAGCTGTGGTGGGAATGTGGGGACCGTGTGGAGGGCCGGCTGGCCCAGCCCTGGCCCTCATCAAGGCCCTTTCAGACTACAGGCAAGAAAGTGGTGCGGGTGAAGGTCGCGCCGAAATGCTTCCTGCCGAGCTCAACCATCGCATCACAGGAGGCATGGCTAGGAGCCAGGACAAAGACCTCTGTGTTGCCAAAGGACCTAAACTGTCTGTGTGGCCCCAACAGGCAAACTCAAGACAAAGGGACAGAAGCCATAAGGAAACAAGTTCTGACTCAATGTATCAGACACTCTAAACCAGCCAGCACAGCCAGGCACCATGGCATACCTGCAGTCCCAGCTAAGGAGGCTGAGGCAGGAGGATCACTTGAGCCCGGGAGTTTGAGACCAGCCTGGGCAGTGTAGTAAGACCCTGTCTCAAAAACAACCAACCAAAAAAATCAACCAGTGCAACGCAAGGAACAATGAACGAATGGACTAGTGCTTGGTAATGTAGTGACTCCTCTGTCACTGGGAAACATCAGGGCTGAGATGATCCAGGAGGGATCCAGGCGGGATCCAGGCACTGAGAAAATGATTGACCACGTGATGCTCAAGTCGCTTCACCATGAGCGGAAGCTGCATGACGCAGGCACGCCGTCATTTTCCCGTCACAGCGAACTTCCACAGCAGCATATCTGGAACTGCTCTGCATCTGGGCGAGGTGTCTCCAGGCACCTCGGAGCCAAGGGAAACCTTCACGGCGCAGGGGCACAGACTGCGGCTGCCGGGGGGACTGACAGCATGCGCAAGGAGCAAGCTTTCGGCGACAAAACGCTCCCTTCCCGCTCATGGGCTGAGCCCCACCTCCACTGTGGTTTGTCATCCTCCCTCCAAGAACACGGGGAGTCAGGGGTTAGGTCACAAGAACCATAAATATACTCAGTTTAACTTTAAGAAAACAATAAATTGGTATTTTAAAACTTAAATTTTTTAAAAGCTGCAAAATGACTGCCCGTGGCGACTTCGGAAGAGCGGTGTGGTGCTGGCTCGTCTGTCCCAGAAGGGCTCGGGAGGCCACAGGCCAGCGGCACGCCCAGCCCTGCACCCGCCCTGGACTCGCCGGGATGGACGGCAGGCAGGGCCTGTGCTCCAGGCACAGGGAGTGAGGGACGGGCCTCCCCGAATCCAGGCGGAGCAGGGCCGCGGGGTTCCAGGGAACTTGCGCAAGAAGGTGACCATGGCAACGAGTGTTCCGCCCGGCGCCCGTACCCACACGGAAGAGGCTGTGTGACATGGTGACCAGCACACGAACCAGGAAGCCACATCACTGCCGCACCGCACTTCCCTTGCAGAGCAGGTGCAGCTGGAAAGGTCTGTACAAATCTAGGGCTGCTGGAGGTCACCGAGCGCCTCCATGCATAGCGCTGAGGATGGCACTACCCACAGTGAGCACTGACAGACAGACTGCTCTGGGGACACTGGGGCTGGTTGTGTGACCCATGAGCGCACCCCGGGCAGGCTTTCCAGGGGAGGGCCCGTGAAGGGCACCCTGACCCGGGCCACTTCTGGGCAACACTGACCCTGAGCCCACAACCCTCGCTGGGTTCCTGCTCCCCAGGGAGCCAGGCAGAAGACACCTGGGCTTTGCTTTGCTTTGCCTTTTGACCGCTTGAGTTCTGTCCTGTGAGCACACAGGCTGAGCCGCCCTGGCCTCTACCCTGGGCACCTGGCCTCGGCCAGGCAGGGAAGGAGTCTCTGCCCAGTGACCGCTCACTTGCCAGTGAAGTTTAGGGAAGTAAAGGAGACTCCTGGCATCCAGCACAGATAGGATATGGAGTCACCACTGAGCTGGTCCTCGAGCTCCTGGGACCGGCTGTGAATAAGCAGATCTGGAAGCCTCACTGTCCAGCACACGGCTCGAGGTCTGAGGGGTGCAGGGACCCCCTCGAGAACGCCGCCCACGGGACAGTGTCTGGAGCAGAGGCGGCGGGTGCAGCGCCTGGAGAAGGACATGATGCTGGCTGGCTTCCCCAGGTCTCGGTCACTCTTCCCTGGGCGACAGGTCTACGTACCGTGTCAGCTCCAGCAGGGCCGGGACCACGTGGGTGGCGCCAGGCACTTACCAGGAAGCGCACATCGTCAAAGCCATTCAGAAGCAACTTGCTCTCATATTGCTGCAGCCCGAGCGACTCCAGCCACTCTCCAACGCTCTGCTCCAGCATCCGCGAACCTGACGAGAGAGGAATCGGCAGACGCTTGAAAAGGGAAAAACCATTAAGGCGGTAGCAGCGGCACTCAGAGGAAGATAGATGGCACTGCCACATCATCATCATTACCATAAAGCAGCCAAACTATGTACAAGAGACCAGAGAGCAGCGCACACGCAGCTCCTCTTCCGTGCACAGGCCAAGGTCAGGCGCCCTGTGCTGTACACAGCTACCTGACCTAGGGTGGCTGCGACCCACTCACACCCCTCAACCTGAGCTGCTCCCGGGCCGTGCCACACATGCACGGCCTCGCCCACGGCTCCCCAGTCTCTGGGTTGACTCCTCCTCAGCGGTCACATTGAGGCAGACGCTGCAGAAAGTCTGTCCCCACAGGCACTAGAGGGGGCCGGGGGAGCTCCCAAGTGCCTGCAAGCCCGGCCGCTCCTCTCATCCATGCAACTTCCGGAGCCTCTGCAGGGCGATGGCGAGGGGCAAGTCTTGCGACCTTGCAGCATAAACCAGTCAGGAGAGAGCACGCATCTTCATGCAGCTGAGGGACACAGGCACACCGCGAGGGCTCTGGGAAGGAAGCAGCAGCCGCTGTTCAAGGGGACCCAGCACATGCAACGCAAGCAGCATAGAACATGGCAGGGGCAGAAAAGAGACTTTTACTTGTTTTCCCCCAGCAGTCCCGGAATAAGCAAACCATGGCCCCCGCCCTTTGTGCTCAGAGGCTCAAGGCAGCAAGGGGCCGAGTGGGCGCATGGACCGGGGCGCAGGGCTCAGGCGGCAGCATCGCGTTTTGCCGGCTACACTTGGGGGGCCAGCGAGCAGGGTGTCTCTGGGGCCAGGGCTCCGGCTGGAGAGCAGCCTCTCTGGGCTGGGCTGCCTTTGAGGGGCTGAGCATTCATTTTCCTCTCCTGAGAGTGGCTGTTCCCCCAGCCTCACCCGCCCACTCAGGCAGGCAGATTCAGTTCTTGACCAAAGAAGACAAAACCCAGCAGATAAGAGAGAAAGGAAGCGGTCCTGTCAGCCGTGCGGTGGCAGCTTAAGTCTATTCACGTTCCGTGCCGCTTTCTCTCTGGCTGAGCGACAAAGATACAACTGTCTTCCAGGGTCTCCGGATCTCCGCGGTCTCCTCTACAGATGAGCAGGGCGGGGAGGGCGGCAGTCAGCTTCGCTCCTCTCCTTGGTTGGGACCAACCGGTAGTGCAGGGAGGATAAAGTTCAGTCCTTGCTGGTGGCCCGGGACGTTCTGAGCTGAGTGCCTTAACCCCCACTTACTTCCCGGTCTCTCACAGGCAAGAACGAGTAAAAGGAGGAAAAGAGAAAGGAGGGAAAAAAAGAACCACACAAAGACATCACCTCCAGTGAACTCCTGACATGGTGAAAGTCATCCTGTCGTTCCAGGCACACTCTGCCCTTCAGGGCAGGACAATGGCAACTTGCTTGGTTATCTGAGAGACCCTGGTGACCAACTGTGGCAGCCACCACCTTGTCCTCCGTCCTCTGCAGAGCAGCTGGTGGTCGGGGACACAGGCTGCAGCGGCACTCCGGGACACCTTGCATGGGGAAGTCAGCTCCAGGAAGCTAAGTGGTAGGCTCTCCGAGGCCCCTGAAGTCCCGCGGGCCCAGCTGCTGATTCATTCCTGCTTGTAATCCCCAGCTGGATGCCGTGGTCCTGCCTGCTGACAGCGATGTGCGCACTTGGGAACCGCAGCGGAATGCTTTGTCTGAGGCTCCTGGGCTCCACGCTGCCTGCTGCCGCTGCTCCACGGTGCTCACTCACTCTCAATGTCTGGCCCTCCCCTCCCCCGCCCGCCCTCCCCTTCCGGGCTCAAGAAAATACATCAGGGATCGGACACCAGAGCCATCGTGGAGCTGCTGCTGCCCCTGCTGAGGGAACAGGAGACAGCAGCGGCAGCCTCGGGGCGAGATGACGGATCTCCCAGTGTCTGTAAGAATGTACATGTAAGGGGGACAGGGGGCCACCTCACCCTGGGCTCAAGGGGCTAGAAACGGTAGATTAGGAATAATAGAGGGGCCTTTCCTACACCCTGGCCCCTGGAGCAGGGGAGGGGACGGGAACGACACTCCCCAAGAGCAAAGCCCACAGGTAAATACTCCTGCGTGCCACTTCTGAGAGGACTGTGCTTATCGCAAAACCAGGCAGAGCCACAGCCACGGCACCTGCCGCTCCTCGGGCGAGTCCGCCAAACAGCAAGCGGACAGACTTCTCTTCTCTCCGGCTGGCTGGGGCCAGGAGAAGCACCGTGCCCAGGGCCAGTCCCAAGTACAGCAGAAAGGCCACACGGGTCCAGGGAGCACACATCAGCCTCCAAATAGTGGAGGGCCCGACAGGCACTGGCAAAGAAAGGGCTCCGCACCCAGGGAGACCAGCCCCACTGATCCTGCCTTCAGCCACCACTCAGTAGTGAAAGCAGGCTGGCTTGAGTGGACGCGAGCCAGGCAGCTCTCTTCTGCTTGACAGAGCAGGTCTTTGTTCAAAAGAAGCCAGAGCGGCCAGGCGGGTGGGAGCCTCACCTCCCGACTCCTGGGAGCTGGGGAGGGATGGGTTAAGCTGCCTGGACCTTGGGTGACCTGTGCCAGTGCTGGGGTCCAGGGTGGCCCCTCTGCATAGCTGGCCACGCAGAGCAGCGTCATTACCTGCTGGAGGGCCCGCACCTCCTCCGAGTGGCTGACGCCCGGATGCCAGCCTCTTCTTGACCCTGAGACCAAGGACAACTGAACCTGGACAGTAATTCTGCGCTGGCCCGAGCGGCAGGCCAGTGCTCCCCTGGCTCACCCCTGCACGCTCCTCAGACCGGCAGCAGTGCCGAGATCGCAGGGCGGGGCTCTGCCACGTGCTAGACCAGCCCTCTGTGAGCTGGCCTCCTGCACGTACCCAAGGGAGACACCCGAGCTGGGGCGCCGAGGGCTGTCAGGAGACGGAGCACTCACATGAGGCAGAGGCCCCCTCACACTTCTGGGTAGTGAGGGCAGGAAGAGGTGGGCGAGACCGGACAGCGAGGGGAGGTGAGCCCAACACTAACTCCTCCGAGTAGCAGCCCTTCCCACCCAGGAGCGGCGATCTCTGCAGGGTCTGCGCTCTCAAGCACACACAGCTACTTTTGTCTTGCCCCTGAACATCGGGGGACAGTGAAGCAGAAGGTGGCCTCCACTCTCGGTCCCGTCCCCAACTGTCCCCAGGCGCAGCTCTGAAGGTGCCACCAGTGTTCAGCTCGGTCCTGAACATCTACACCAACACCCAGCACTCAGGAAAGCCTGCAGGCTTGAGCATGGCCTGAGTGCACCTGACGGTTCAGAAGCCACTGCCCGGACCGGGTCCCAAGCTCTTAGCTAGAAGAGCCGCCTCTGTGGACTCCAGTGTCACCGGAGACTGACAAAGACAGACTGAAGCCAGCTCAGCTTCTCCTGCTGGAGCCCGGGAAATGTGGCACCGGAGGGAGCGTAGCTCCAGGAGCCAGGACTGAAGAGTGGGGTGGAGACACACGGCGGAGCAGGACCCTATTGTCTCGTTTTTCCCGCGTGAGCAAGTCACAGCTTTAAGGACGAACTCGGGCGTAGCTGCTAACCTACCCTGTGCCTCTTTTATCTTACTCTTTCACAATGACCCTGCGAGGCTGGCACTATTACCAAACGCTGCAGATGGGAAGGTGGGGCTCACTGAGACTAGGTAGGTGACTTGCCGAGAGGTGCATGTGTGTATCTAGAGCCAGGACTTGAACCCAGGGGCAAGGCTCCAGCCTCAGGAGCTCCTTTCTCCAGATGTACAACCACATCCCCAACTATCAGACTCCTTGCCAGGCCACAGAAGCCCATGGAGGACCTGGAGGTGCCGCTCGAGGCTGCCAGGTCTGTCCTGGATGGAGCAGAGGGTCACATTCATCAGTGGGGAGGCTGGGCTCCCCCGGATGCGTGCAGCCCGGGTGCCAGGACTCTGGGCAGATGCTGCTGGGGATGCAAAGGCTGCTCTGAGAGGCGCTCTATGAACATCCCCTCCCTGGAGAAAGAAACAGGACGTGGCCCTATATCAGGGCAGCTCAGCTCCAATGGCTTCTGCGGCCCTGTTCCACATAAAGCAGCAGTGAAGGACCTCACCCAAGGGCTCAGTAGTGAAGGACCTCACCCAAGGGCTCGGAAGTGAATGACCACAGCAGCAGGGTTTGGACAGACACAGCAGGTGAGAGGCCAGAGAGGAGACAGCAGCCCCCTCCCCCTCCACACGACGCCAGTGCAGGTGAGTGGGTTGAGGCTGCTGGTCCACCCCACTCTGCCGCTGCTGCGCATGTGGCAGGTGCAAGCTACCCCAGGAGCTGGGGAGACCAGCACAGAGGCCCACCCCGATTTAAGCCAATCTGACAAAGCTTACATTTATAAAAATAATGAGCAAGTGACCATTGCTCATCAAGATTTTTTTCTTCTTCACAGGCAGCCTCCAGTGCACAGAGGGAGCCACGGTGCTGATGCTAATGGTACCATGGCTGGAAGAGCACATGTGCCGGTCTGCGGCAGCGCACCCTCCCCCTGTACGCCCATCTGTGTCCCGGGAAACCCGAGACGGAAGAGCCAGAGGTCTGGGCTCTGCAGCAGGGTAGTGGATACGGTACCTGAGATCCTCTGCTGTTCCTGAGAAAAGTCAATCCCTTCTCCAATCGAACTCATGATCTTCTCGATCTGAAACAGAAAAAGAGGAGAGGCCTCAGGCTTGGGTCAGCATAGCTGGCTCACCGTCAGCACCACGTGGGCTGCCCTGCTGCTCTCTCAGACACTTCCAGGTCCAGCTCCACTGCTCAAGGGACCCCAGCACTCGGCTGCTCAGCTCTGAGGGTGATGGTGACAATCCGGCTCAATGGCTGGAAGTGCCAGAGAGCCTCCCTTTCTGGGCACTGGTATGTCACTCCAGGGCCCAGCACAGATGAGTAGAGGGTACGCTGCAGGCCAGACCGGGCGCGTTCCACTGGTCGTGCGGGAGCCGAAATGCCCCGACAGCAGAGGCTGCCAGCTCTGCTCCATGCTGCAGCCATGTGCACACCCCAAATACCTTGAGTTGTGCCTAGTGAATCATGAGCCCTCAACAGATAAATGACAGTGTGCGACAGCCAGCTCCGAGGTGTAGACAAGCAGAGCACCCGCATACAGGAATCCCTTGGAGGCCTGGAGGCAGGTACACAGCCGCACATGGAAGCCCTTTTGCTGCCTGCAGGCTGACAGTCCCGGACAGAGTTCTGCACTGCGGGAGAAGAGGCGACATTCACCCTTCCCCTGGACCAGAGCAGACACAGCCAGTCCTGCGGCAGCCAAGTGTCCCCAGCACCGTCCCCATACGGACCACCTGGCCCAGCCATCTGGCTTTGGTTGCCCTGGGCCAGGTCCAAGCCCCCCACCCCAGGAAACCTGGCCAGGGCAGGACCAGATAGCAAGGAGGAGCCACCTTCTCCCCGCCTCCTCCAGCTGGGGCTACAGTGACAATGAGCTCATTCACTGCTTTCTCCAAAGAAATGAAAAGAGGACCTTTTGTACCAGGGCTTGGACACTTTCTCCTCTAAGTGCAAGTAAGGAGCCTGAGTCTGACAATCAGAAAAACAACTCTCCAGCCAGCCTCCAGCTGGCAGACAGACAGGCACCCTGACACTCAGCAGAAGGGCAGGGAGGGCGCAGGAGCTTGAGGCATTTGCCTTCAGCCACAGAAGTGACCGCTGGCTTGATGTCACCCGATTGCCTGTCAACAGACTGCAAACTCCATCCCTGAGCTCAGCAAAAGCACGACAAACGCAACCAGCCTGACCCCTGGCGCAAACTGGGGCACCTCCACTTCCTGGTGCCAGGGCCCAGACACAGGCAGCAGCGGCAAGGGCAGCCAAGAGCAGGTGGTGCTGCCGCAAAGAAAATGCACCCCACGTACCCCTTTCTATGGCTCTGCCCATTCCAGGTGCTGCAGCACAAGGAACGACTCGGATGGCAGTGGCGTGAAAACAGGGACAGGCACAGGTCACCCACAGCACATCTAGCTGGGGATCCAGCACACAGTAGACAATGGAGTCTGCCTGCTGCTCCCCTGTGGTCCTCTGACTGGTCCAGCCTGGTAAAACCCGAACTGTTTTCAGGCTGGGGATCAAACCCAGAGCCTCTTGCACGTAAGAGCTGTACCACTGAGCTGTGTCCCTAGCTAAAGAATAATTAAAAAAAATTTTTTAGTTATTTATTGTTCAGAATGCAAAACGTGTAAGAGGTTATTTGGATGAGTCTCCTTCCTACTTTTGCCTCCTGGTTCTTCTGAGGTACTAGTATGGTTGTAGTTCATGCAACCAGTGCCCGACAGGGTTGAGGGTGCTGTTCCGTCTTATCCTAAACAACGCTGCGGTGCACACAGGTGCGAGTCATCTGCAGGACGAGTCCTGTGCCCTTCTCAAGAGCCTGGACAGTGAGCAGGTCACAGAATCCCAGCGCATGCCACGCCCGATTTTGCTGAAGGCCTTACGGAAATGGGGTGCTTGCCAACTCATCCAGCCAGCTTTCCCCTCTGCAGAATGTGCCTATTCCCAGCATTTGCCTTTTTACAGATTTAAACCGCGCCTGTAACGTCAACATGGTGATGCCCCTCTCTCCTGGGAGTGTCTCCTCTTCCACCGGGAAGGCTCAGGGTGGAAGAGCTCTTTTTCTGGGCCAAGCTGCTGCCCCAGCTGCATGGCCCAACCTGCACCACCGTCCATGGCCATCGTGGCCAGTTCCCAAAGCACTCGACCAGATCACGGGAGCCTCGAAGCTGGGCAAAGAGCAGGTACGTGATCAGTATCTGCTGATCTGCCCTCTTCTTCCTTCTCTAAAACAACTGTAGGGAAAAAGCAGGGTGTTCAAGGGGAGGGGAGGAGGGCTGGACCTTAACCGTGGGCCCTCCTCCATGCTGAAGGGTGTGGATGTGGGAGAAATTACTGCCGCAGGCACTTAAAGGACAGGAGCCAAGAGTCCTGGGCCTGGCATGCAGTGAATAAGCGACCCACCGAACCAACGAATGAGTCGCTCCCACTTATACAGACCCAGCAGTGGAAAAGCCGTTTTCCCAAGGCCGCACAGAGCCGGGCATGGAAAGAGCTGAACTGGAGGTGGATGGTGAATCTAAGCCATCCTCCGAGATAAAGTCAAGTCATCTGCGTTACACACTTCATTATCATCCTGACCACTTAGCCCAAAGCCCCAGTGGGAGAAAGCCCAGTCATTCGCCCTCCGCCGAACAACCCCTGAGATTTTGCCAGATGGTCTTTTGAAATCAGAGTGTGCAGCGGTGAAAGCCGCGCTGCTTCTCTGCTCTGTTCCTTCCTGTTTGTCCTGAGTCACCCCAGGTCCATTTCAATGGGCCAGCAGAGGCCCAGGTTTCCACGGCCCGCCCTTCGGTGGGGATACAGGAACTCCACATAGCTGTCAGAACAATTCCACCAAACTAGGAAGTGCATTTTATTGCTCTGTGAACTGCTGCAGTTTACAGAGAACTGAGGGTCTGCAGGGTCTACTGGGTGCTTGCAATCCAGCCCCCTTCCTTAGCAAGTGCTGTTGTGGACGCTTAGGGCCAAGGGGGTCCTGCCTGGGCAGAGGTGGGCAGGTCGGTGTCCCAGCATCACCACAGCAAGACTTCTGGGGCTGGCTGAGCTCCCAGCCCCAGTTGTGGAGACACACAGGAGCTGGAGCTCATGTCTCCCTTCCCTACTCTGATTTTCTTGTTTTGGAGACAGAGTCTGTATGCAGTTCAGGGTGGCCTTGAACTCGAAGTCATCCTCCTGCCTCAGCCTCCCAAGTGCTGTGATTACTGGCATGCACCACCATGTCTGGCCCACCCTGATTTTTTTTTGTTCCCCACCCTCATTTTTAATCTACCAGCAATTACTCTAGATAGCAGACACATTTTGATCTGCACACTTCTCGTAGTTTAACCACTGAGGCTGGAGCTAGAAGCAAATCTGATCAGACTGCTTTCCCAGCAGTGTTCTGCCTCCCAGGGGAAGAAGAGGCAGTGGAATGGGATGGAAGGGCAGAGCTTAGTGTTCTCCTTTTCTCTCGTCTGGATAAGTAAATAGAAATGGCCATGCTTTGAATACTGCACTTTTCACGAACTATGAGAGAAAACGTATTTGTGTTGCTATCTAAAGGCCCTGAAAGTTAGTACCATAATGGACCCTTGTATTAAAGCATGCTTGGAAAGGTTCCATTTCTAGTAAGTAGTCAGGATGATGCTGTTGAGCCCTTTTCCCCCTACCAGGGCTGTATAAAACATACTCTCCATATGGCTGAAAACAAAAGCAATAACAAACACTGGAGATGCTGCTGACATCTGCACGCTGAGCCCGCAGGGTCCTGGCTCCCTGTGGGCTGCCCCAGGAAGGGCGCATCAAGGATGGAGGCCTCATTCTCTTCCACTTGGCTGCCGGGCCTCTCAGATGCTGCTGGTCTTGTCAGTTAATATTGGGCGCTGGGGGAGTGGGAAGCAACTCCCCAGTTTCATGAACTCCGTGGCCAGGAAGTGTGTGAGGCACAGGCAGTCCCAGGAGGAGCCTGGAGAAACACAAGGTTCGGTGTGGCTCTGCTCCAGGCCTGAGGACACTTCCCTTCCAGAAGGCGGGACCAAGCAGTGGCCCTCACTCAGGGGCTCCCTCAGAACCAAACATCAGGACAGCCGGAGTCAGTCTGGTCTCTGTGCCAGAGGCCTCACAGGGGAGGACGGGAAAGGCACTGCCTCCCCTACTTTCCTTTGTGCCAGTGGCAATATGAGAGGCCACACTCCTGCCACTCACCAGCAGTCCGGCAGGCTCCTGACACCTGACACTTGGACTCCGGACCCCCCTTTCTGTGGGAGCTTCAGACCCTCCCGCCCCAGGGTCCCTGCGCCCGTCCCGCAGGGCTCAGCGCCTCCGCCCCGTGCTTATGACCCTCTGGCCCCCAGACTCAGCTTTGCACTGTCACTTCCTGAAGGGTCCGGACACACAAGGGAACCATTAAGGGCCAGGTCTGTTTCCCATGGTGTTTCCTTCAGATCTGCCCTGTGCCTCCTATAGAACTCCGTCCTGTGGGTGTCTAACGATGGTGACAGCCACCGTCTGTTAAATGTTCTCTCCAGTCTGGTCACCAATTCAGCAGTCTACTGACACTAATAGAGCAAGAAGGGACAGGCAGCCCATGCTGGCTTCTGGGTCACCCTGGACTCTCTTAATTGTTAAACCTACAGCTCCTGGCTGGCCTGCTCAGCAGCGCGCAGTCTCTGCTGCGCCCAATGTACCGCGTGCCGCCCACTTTCCAGGTGAGGAACCTGGAGCCCACGGCCAGCCCCCAGACTGCCTGCGGATGGCACTGCTCTCGCTTCTGGCAAGACAGGGACCTCGAGCTTCCTGCTGCAGGGGCACTGGGTGGCTGGTCCTCCCCTCCGGCCGGATGCTGCGCATGGACAGCACCCAGGAGCACAGGACTGGGGAACCACGGCCTCGACCTCTGCAGTGTCAGGGGTGTGTCCGCACCCAGCCCAGGACGTGGGCACTGACCTCCCTCGGCTCCTCAGGCTGTGCAGGGACCCGGAAGACTGCTGATGGCTGTATGCCCGGCCCGGAACCACGTAAGAATGCATCACCATCACTGTCTTCAGCCTCCCCACAGCAGGCAGCTCTCAGTTTACAGTGGGCTTTCATTCCATGTCTGAAAAAGGGTCACTGACTAGGGTCTGGGTTATTTTTTTGTCTCCTCCCAGAGTGAATTGCACAAGGCCTTAGGAAAGACAAAGATGGATTGAAGTAAATTATTTGTCCTGATTTTCTAACATTGTCAACCGCTTTTAGGTGGGGTGGCGTGGGGTGGGGGAGGGGACGGCGTGGCAGGGAATGAACAAATACCTGGCAGTGGTTCAGGGCTGTCCTTCCCAAGGCGACCAGGCGTGGCGCTCGGCTAACCATGAGCAACTTCTCCACAGGGTAGCCTGCGAGTCACCGTTTCATTGTCCCATCAAAGGACACTCAGGCTGTTGCTGTATTTATTGTTTTAGCCACACACCCCGCTGAATCCTCCTTCCACTGTCACCTTCCTTCTCAGTCTCCTTTCTTGTACTAAATTAAAACACGACAGAGCTCTTCTGTCCTCACGTTAAAGCCTACCCTCAGCTGGGTGCGGTGGCATACACTTGTAATCCCACCACTCCAGGAGATGGAGGCAGGAGGATTGTAAATTTGACCCCAGCCTGGGTAACTAAACCCAGAAACTTAGACCTAGCAAGACCCTGTCTCAAAAATAAAATAAAATAAAAAGGGCTGGGAAATGTAGGCCAGTGTGTAAGCCATCTATGAAAGAGAGACGATGGACAGAGACAGAGACAGGGTGAGGGGAGCGGAAGAAGAGAAAGAAAAAAAAGCCAGTCCCAGGCCACTGGCAGGGATAGATGTGAGGGCACGCTGGCTTCTCAGGCCTCATCCCCTCTCTCCACCCCATTTTTAATCTTTCCTACCCCTATAAGGTCACTGGCGCCAGCTCCCCCTCTTCCCGAGCACAGAGCCCCCCCCACAGCCAGAGGTCAGGGCTTAATTAAGGCCAAACCCTAACTGAACAGGAAGGAACTATGAAGCTCGGACATGAACGTGACAGGCAGGAAACACACGGAAATGACCCACAGAACTGCTGAAAGGGGAGGAAAGTCGGGAGCCCCAGATTCCAATTAACTTTATCATTGCTTGCCACGTAAGCCTGGATCACGTGCCAGGTGCTGGCTTTAATAAGTGGGACAAGAATCTAGAAGATTAATGAGGCTTATGTATTTGGGTTCTAGTCCAACTTACGCAATCCACTTTGGATCCTGGAACGGGAAGTGTGAGGAGACACCGCACCTCAGCCAAGGCGGGTCCCCTCCAGGTCCTTCTCCGCCACTGCCGCCCTCTGACCTCCCAGAAGCCTTTCGCTGGCCTGGCTCTTTCAGTCCCAATTTCATTTCAGGCCACCATTCTCTGTGGCAATGGATAAAAGCAGCCTCAAGAAAGCGCCAGAAGATTTCCTCTCACATGCTTTCCTCAGCACTGCGGCCAGGGAAAGAGGTCCTACATCCGCCAGGTTTATAGTCTCAGGGTAGTGAGGGCACCAAATGAGACATACTTCAGATGTACGCAAATAAAATGAATGTACTTGATACAAATACACCATCAGTACCCATCGGCTGCCTGGAGATGTCATGTAGCCTGCTGCTCCTAATTATCTCTGACTTGTTAAACAGGAAGAAGCCTCAGACTTCAATTTAAACATGAGTCTCTCAGGTAATACTGAAAGGACTACACACTGCACCGACTCATGTGATGTTCTAAATAGGCAAAACCAAGAGTGGAAAGAACACTTGAAGAGTGTGTCTGGGGAGACGCTGGGCAAGGACTGAGAGGCACAAGGGACTCTCGGGGTGACAGTAATTTTCTATGTCCTGATGGAAAATTGGGATTGCGCAAATGTGTGTATTTGTCAAAACTCACGGAATGGCAGATAGGATTTATGCACTGAGGCTGTATAAATTTTAGCCTTTTTCAGCCCCCTAACAAGTATTGAACTCTAGTTAATGATACACTCTTTAAAGTGTTTAGGGATGAAACGTGCCCACATCTACAGCTTATTTTGAAATGCACCAAAAAACACAGAATCCTAAATGGACTGAGAGCTGGACAGATGGGTGGATGAGATAAAACAACAGAACAAAACACCAGTTACCGAATTCAGACCTCCTTTGTGGATATACAGGCATTCACTATCCAAGTGTTCTGTACTTCAAAAGTTGTCAAGATATTGGAGAAAAACCTGTTTCAGGATCAAGTGTTTCAGAAAATAATAAATTTTAAGCTCGACACTGGTTTTGAGTCTCATGTAAAACATTCTGCAAAACAGGCTAAGAAGCAAAGACATGCCCAGCAGGCAAAGAAAACAAAGAGAAACGAGTATGGGCGAGCTGGCCTCCGTCTCCCTGGCCAGGGGGCATTCTGGTGAAGAGCCGGCATCTTCTGTACTGTGGCTTCTTCCTCCCTAGAACCAGCTCACCCCACTCCTGGCAGTCTGAAAACTATCAACCACGAGCACTTCCGAGGGTGAGCAGGGCCTGGGAAACCGGCTTATACTAATCAGACTGTTTTAGTTACTTTTCTCTTGTTGTTGGGACAGAATACCCGACACCCAAAGTTAGGGGAAGACAGGTTTATTAGCTCACAGTCTGCAGAGGTTTCAGTTTATAGTTTGCTGGGTCCGAGGCAGGGCGGACCGGCATGGCAGACCGGCAGCAAAGTAAGGTGAGGAATCCAAGGAATGTATGCAAATAAGCAACGCAAACAAGCAGCTAGTTAGCTTCTTCCTGTATCTTTTATCTAGGCTACCTGTCCTTAGGGCGGCCCGCACTCCCACCCTTAAATTTAGTTTCACATCCTTGATCCCAGCAGAACCCTGCCAAACCTATCAATGGATCAATTTAGTAATCACACACTCTAGATCCAGCTATCTCTTACCACATGAGGCTTTGGGGGGACATCTAGACACAAACCATAACACAGACTCAAAAGAAACTGATTCCCACACTGGGGAGTTATTTTAGCGTGGTAAGCAGCACATGAGAATACTCAGCTGGAAGGACCCAAAGAAACTAGGAAATCGGCTACACCCCTGAATGTGGAGCAAGGGGGAAGGGTGTGGAAGGATGAAACGCTTATCAGGTCACCCTGCCCTGCTTTAGGAGCCCGGCCGTCCTCACGGCAAGGCCAACAATGGTGGAACTCAAGCCCCACACAGTTGTGAGAGCTGGTTTCCGGCTGGGTGCTATCAGTGGGTCTCCACTGGACTGTGTTGTGATGACTGCCCGGTGCTGACCCAGTTCCTCCTCATGGCACCCCAGGGTGCTCCCCAGACATTGGGAGCATGGTGTAACGTCCACGGTCTTGGCATGTGCATTATGTGGCCACTGCCTGATCTGCTGTCTACCTAACTCGTCCCACCCAGGTTATCGCAGACCTGGCTTCTGCTCCATTAACACTCAGGGTCTGATTCCAAATATATGAGAGACCGAGAGGACTGCAGAGGCAGTGCAGCGGGTGGGAAAATGAGAACTTTTTTTTTTTCAAACAGGGTCTTGTTGTGTACTTCAGCCTGGCTTTGAATTCACTCTGCAGCCCAAGATGTCCTCAAACTTGCAGCCATCCTCTTGCTTCAGCCTCCCAAGTGCTGAGATTACAGGCGTGCACACCACACCTGGCCTAAGAACAAGGATTTCAGAATAAAAAACTTGAGCTCAAATTCTGGTTTTGGTCAGCCGTGATGGTGCACACCTCTGACTCTAGCTGGCTACTTGGCTGAGGCAGGAGGATCAAAAATTTGAACCCAGCCCAGACAACTTAGAGGTCCAGTCTCAAAAAATAAAAAGGGTTGATGATCTAGTTTGGTGTGAGATTCTGGGTTTAATTTCCAGAACCAGGAAAAAAAAAATTCTGGCTCTTCCACTCCCTTAACTGTGGAACGCCTAGACAAGTCACTCAACTCTGTGAACTTGCAATTTTCTTTCTCTAAAGTGTGAAAAAGTTCTCCGCACAGGATCACCCCTGTGGGCAAACTGTCTGGCTTTTCTTTAAGCCTTAGTTTGCTCAAAGGCAGAATGCAGGTGCCAGCCAGGGTTACTGGCAAAATATGAGACTACGGCGGCGAGGACTGGGAGCCGTCTTTGGTTTCCAGACAGAGCTCTAATGAGGAGTTAGTTTATTAAGACTTGAGTCTGAGCAGGCTGTGCGCTCAGAGACTTGCGGTCTTGGTGTAATTCATTCATTCCCTGAATGACGTCACCCTGGAAGACAAGGCCCCTGCCATGTGGGCACAGATGGCAAGACCCGCTCCTCCTCCAAGGCAGTGCCTGTGTGCCCTACTGCCAGGAGACTCTAGTCCCTGCCGCCTCCCAGCCACAGCACAAGGTTCCGAGGAGCCCTTGCAAGCAAAATTCCCAGGAAAATCCTCGTTTGCTTTCCACTCTCCACCCGCCTGACCGGTGCACGCCTTCCTTACACCGGGAGACAGCCGTAGACCTTGTAAAACCTCAGATGCTGGGCACGGCGCCCGCCCACCCTACTCCCTGGATCATTCAGTTTATGGAGATAAGAAGGCGTCTGCACTCATGATTCACGTTCATCTGGTTCCAAAACAAACACAATTCCCCCTAAAAAACAAGTTAATCAAAACCCAGATTCCTTTGTTTTTTGTTAAAAAGGCAAACCAGAGGGAAAGGGCTTCCTCCTGGTAGAAAGCTTTCAGAATGTGCTGCCTGAACAATGTCTCGCTTCCTGGACACACAGTGGGTTCTGGGAGGTGGCCCTTTCTACAGGTGGCTCTAGGGACAGGAACCCGGAACATCCAAGACAACACCCAGCCCAGGACGAGATGCAGGGTCTCGGTGTGGGCGGGAGTGGGGGGGAGAGCTGGGGGGCCAGGGACCGAGGCACCCCCACGGCCAGTGTGGCCTGGCACCCCAGGGCAGCGCCAGCAGCTAGGGGAGCAGATGATGTCACCACCTCTGCAGCGCAACTGAGCCAGCCAGGTGCCCAATTCTCAGAGCCACGGCCTGGTCCCACCTCTACCCAGCGACCTGCCAACTAGCAGACCACACACGGTCCGTCCCTGGAGGTGCCGTGGCCTTCTGCATCCACCCACCGAGGGTGATAGAGACCCAGAGTCAGCTGGGGCTACTTCGGAGCTGTCTGTGATGATTACATATGGTGATGAAAACAGGAAATTTCACTGAACATTACAAAAATGATGACACAAGTACAAAAAGCTGTCTCTGTGACAATCATGTAGATACTTCAAAGATACAATAGTGGGCTTTCTAAAAACGTGCTCTTGAAAGAATTGTAGTTGGAAAAGTAAGTTTGAGAAATTCTAGAAGACAGCTGGGCATGGTGGTGCAGTACTATAACCCCAGCACTCTCAGAGGCTGAGGCAGGAGGGTCACCAATACAAGCCCAGCCTAGGCAAGTCAAGTGATTTAGCCAGACCCTGTCTCAAAATGAAAAACGAAAATGGGCTGGGGATGTAGTTCACTGTGCAGGGGTTGGGATCAATCCCTAGGTACCATGTTTAAAAAAAAAAAAATTCTATATTCAAGTTGCTTCATGAGTAGCTGAATTCTGGCTTTACTTTTAAAAAATCAAACTGGAAATTTCAGTCAATGATGCACTGTGGATGTGGCTCACATCACAAAGGAGGACAGAGGACTCCAGATGGGCAGGTCTACACTGAATGAACAGGCCCCAGCGACACACCAGAAGCCTGGCACGCACATCTATCATTTGGGGTTAAATGGTATGTTTGTATTCCTTTTTAAAATGACTTCCTCCCTTCACAGACTTTGTAATTAACCAAACAGCCCCATCCCAAGTGGCCAGTGTGAGACTCTGCTGGTACAGTGGTGCCTGAGGGAAGCCCCTGGGGAGCTGGTGGCCGAGTCTGATACAAAGCCAGGCTCTTATCAACACCACAGCTGCCCCTGTAGTGATCTGCAGACCCAGTCCAACCTCCCAGGGACTCAGAACCCCTTTCTAGCTGTTTTTTCCTAAAAGGTCTTTCCACTGAGGGCTGGTAAACGACCCTAGCTGAGCCCAGATCACTTCTGCCCCTTCTCTCTTCCACGTCAAGGATCCTGGGTGAACAATGCCTCACTGTCTCAGACCCCAGGCACGAGCAAGTTAGGGGTCCCGTTGTGTCAACTCCACAGCTGCCTTGTGCCGGGTTAAGTCCCAGCTCCCACTCCCAGACACACAGCACTGGGACTGCCCACTGCCACCTAGTTCCCACGCCGGGAGCACAGAGATGGGGGGCATTAAATTAACGGAGATCCTCCTTTCTGTGGGGACTCTGCTAACCGAGGGCAGCTGGAGTCCTCTAGGCTTCACAGACACATTCTGAAGCTCAAGGGCATCCAAGAGCGTCCAAAAGAAAATGGCTGAGATCGGAGCTCATCTGTGCCCAGCCTGCCTCCAACGGCACCAGGGAGCAGAAATTACGGACAGGGCTTTCTGTATCCCTAGATACAATCATGGAGGAGAGACTGCACGGGAAGGACAGGCTCGTGGAAGATAACTGTGCTCAGGTCAGCAGAGGACTTGTGATGCCTGACTCCAGCCGGTGGCCTGGTGGAAGCTTCGGCTGACCCCTCTGCCCCATTCCGCCGGCCCTCCTGCCACTCCCGCAGGCCTCTGCCTCCCTGCTAGCCGCCGACTCTTCGCCTTGTCACTCCTTCCAAGACCAATCCGAGTCATCTGCACTCTTCCCTCACGTGTGTGGTCTGAAGTTTTCTGACCCTTTGGCAAAACACACAGCCAGTTTAAGCCTCACTGTCAACAGGGATGCTGCTCACAGCAATAGCATGGAGGGGGCGGACACGCACGGCTCTCCACAACCACCCTTCACAGTGAGCAAGCCTGAGGGACCCGCTCAGGCAGAGGCAGTGGCTGTGGGTCCTGAGGCGATCACTCCCATAAGCAGCCCCAGGGAGCATGTACAGGCCTTTGAGTTTCTTTAGTTTGGCTGCTGGTGCTCCTACCAAGTGCTGAGCCTGGGGTGGGCTCAAGAGCCTCCAACATGGATACACCCTCTCAGGACCATGTTTGGGACAAATCCCCTTCTAGGATTTATAGTTTTTCCTAAAATGAAGAAGTGGTGGCTCTCCCAGCAAATGTGTGGCACCGTCCCACTTACTAGTCCTTCAACAGCATCTTCCCTGCCCTACTAAATCCTCGTGTCAACATCCTCTTATGTCAGCCTACACTGACCTCAATCACAAGCAACAGGTTTTTCCCTTTTAAGAAAAAAAATGTTTAAATGCCAAAGAACATATATTATCGTATTATGATTTCCACAGCAGCAGCACATGGCCCATGCACATGCCCACTTCTGGGCTTAAGAACAGAGTGTGCCTTCCTGAACGCCTTCCCTCTTCCTGCTCCTCCTTGGTGGCCGTCACCGCCCTGAGGTGAGCATTTCGACCTCTGGCTGTTCTTTCTTTATTGTCTGTGTCACTAGCCCAGTGCCACAGGTTCCTGTCTTGGCCAAGTGCACAGGACTTGGTGCACTTTGGACTTTGGTGTCTCCAAAGCAACCTGATAGGTTCTGGGACCACAGTTCGAGGCAAAGGGCATGTTCTGGCCACAGAAGGACCCAATATCCAAAGAAATGGTAGCACCGGTACAGGGAGGGCAGCAAGCTGGCTTCACACAGGCTGTGGTGAGGACATCTGTCCTACGAAAGGTCTGCAGACTGGCACTCAGATTTGTTGGCAAAGGAGTCTGCAAGGTTCAACAATGGAGGGGAGGAATTTCCTCAGGAAGAACAAGACAAGTGGCATGCAGGGCAGGGAAAGGCAGAAAAGATGGCCACACAGCCCACTCCACTCCAAGACCTCTGCGTTGGGTGATTCCTGGGCCGTCAGTCTGCATGAAGATTTCAGGGCAGCCACAGCCCACCCATCCCAAGTGTTCTGTAAGTACCGATCGTCACCAAGAACAGCTCTCTGGGGGCTTCGAGTGGGTGCCTGGGTGGCAGAGCCTGCAGGCATGGAAGAGAGCTGGAACATCAAGAGCACATTTTGAGAGAAGGTTGGTCAAGCAAAAATTTGATTTGGCTGGGTTGAGTGGTGCGTGCCTGCAAACCTGGCTGCTCCCGAGGCTGAAGCACAAGAGCCACAAGTTTGAGCCCAGCTTGGGCAATTTAGGGTGTCAATGTCTCAAAATAAAAATTTTAAAAAGGACTGGGGATTGTAGAGAATTTGCCTATCAGGTGCAAGGCCCTAGGTTCCATTTTGTCCCACGTGCTGAGGGAAAAAAGAGAAACAAACAAAAGATCTAGCTTATTAACATTGGAATAAGACCCAGAAATAATTATTACTTTCAATATTTCTCATAATTTTATAACATCCCATTGTTGGTTATTTATTGGCTTTCTGCTAACCTCTTAATTTCCCATTTTTGTTCCAATAAGCAATGAAAAGTTTGGAGGGGACTGTGTGCTCATGGGGGTTTGTTCCCTCCCCACAGAGCTCCAGGCAGGAGAGAAGAGGTAGGGGACAGTGGGGACAGCTGGCCTGGGGCCCACAGGAGAAAAGAAAGGGGTAAGGGGGAGTTTTCCAAGATCCCAAAGATACTGAAAACAGGTCAGGGGTGCCAGGCTGAGTTTCCCAGCCCCACTGTTATCTTGCTGTCTTCTGAGACTCTACCTCTTAGGGAATCAAATGCTTGTGCAAAAGGCTTGTTTTTCTCAAATACCTCAGGGCTGCACACATGCGCTCAGGCCTTGGAATCTCATACACACCCTTGCACAGTGGAAAGTGAACAGGAAGGCTCCAGGCAAAACTGTGAAGCACAGAACTTCTAACCTCCTTTTCCCCTTTGGTACCTGTTATGGTTTGTATCTAGATGTGCCCCCAAAGCCTCATGTGGTCGTAGGTGGGGCTGGATCTAGAGTGTGTGATTACTAAATTAGTCCACTGATTGGTTTGGTTTAGTTCTGCTGGGATCAAGGATATGATGCTAGGATTAAGGGTATTAGGATTAAGGGTGGGAGTACTGCCCACCCTAAGGCCACGTAGCCTGGATAAAATGTAAGGGACAGAAAGAGATTTGCTTACCCCCTTGCTTGCATCCCTTGCTTACCTCGCTAGCTTCTGCCTGTTTGCCATGCAACCCTGCCTTGGATCCAGCTGATTATAGACTGAAACCTCTATGAATTTATAAACATTTCCTCCCTTAACTTTGGGTGTCAGGTATTTTGTCTCACCAATGAGAGAAAAGTAGCTAAGACACTCTAAGCAGTGGGAATCAGTGGGAACAGCTGGTTTGGGGACCAACATACTTGGCTCTTAGGTGCTGGCCACCGTGTCAATGGGAACAGGGTAGAAGACGAGGCCACAGGAGGCAGGAGCTGCAGATTCAGCAAGCAGGGACTTTAGATTCAAGGGGACCTCTCTGTAGTAGGTGAACAAACCAAGAAATTTAAAAAGAATTAACCAGGCAGTAAGGCCTAACCCTACCTCTTGCCTCTCTGCCAGCAACCTGCTGCCTTAGTGCCTGGGGAAGCGGTAGGTATGGTGTGGCCTTTGTGAAGATATCTGCTGGGGACAGAATGATGTCTCTCCCAAATTTGTAGGGTGACATCCCAATCCCTAATGAGAAGGACTGAGGAGATGGGGTGCTCATAAGGGCATTAATGACTCTGCAAGAAGAGGAGAGATTCCCACTGCCCCACAGAGACAGGCCTGTGGGCCAGGAAGAGCCCTTAGGAGTCTGGCACCTGGACCTTGGGCTTCCCAGCATTCCCGGCCGGGAAGAACAGGAGTCTGCTGTCTAAACTGCTCCATCTACGGGATTTTGTTACAGCAGCACAAGCTGACTAAAACTGTAAGCCTCCAGAGGGCTGGACCCTAAGGAAAAAAACGAGCACTCTCACACTTTGTTCTCCACATCCCTGAGGAGGATGAGGTTTCTATCCAGAGCCCAGCACTGTCCCACTTCAATAGGGGGACACAGGGTAGTGAGTCTAACCTGGAAGAATGTGAGTTGCTTCTCCGCATGCACTGGGAGGAGTGGGAATGTCCAAGGCTGTCAACTCATCACAGCAAGCATGATGAGTTCTGAGGGTTACAGGAGAGTGCTGGATCCTCACAGTGGCAAGGGGACCATGAACCTACCTGCACACATGCACATGTAAAGCTGCGTATTACACGTGAATCAAGTCTGTGAATTGCACCAGTGTCAATTTCCTGGTTTGGACCGGATGTAGCACTGGCAGAAACTAGTGAATACAGTGAATAAAGGATCTCTCTGTACAACTCCCTGCGGGTCTACATTTATTTCAAAACAACTTGAATGAAGGAAAAAAACTAACAGCACAACTATCCCCTTATTTTATAAAAGAAAGGACAACTAGAGTACAAAAATTGAGAAGGATGGACGTAATTGGAATAAAGGTGACCAGTAACCAGCTGCCACAACACTCCTCATTGTCCTTGATTTTCTACCTTTCCTCGGGACCATCAACAATGCTGAGGACAAGCTTACTGAGGGTACAAACTTCTGCACCCATCCTTAGTCATGGGTCAGTCGCGCCCACAACCCCCCACACACACACACTGGGAGGCCGGGCGAAAAGCCAGGGTGGGGGGCACCTGCCTGTTCTTGGAGCCTGGAGAGACCAGGACAGCTAAGAATGTGGCCTGGTGTTGGGACTAGGGGAAGGGGCCTGCAGGGCTTTGCCGACAAGACCTGTAGTTTCCCTTCCACTTTCTACTCTCATCAGTGCCCTGTAGTTTCCCTTCCCCGCACTACTCTAGTCAGTGCCCCGAATCCTCTGCTTTCCCTTTCCCCTGCCCTCGAGGGAAGAGCCGGGGTCAGCCGTTTTCATGGCCAGGGTTTTCATTTATCCCACCCTGCCCCTCCCTGCTTCTGAGGCTGAGATGCAGAGTTTATTCTCACAGCACCCATGCCTGGCAGCTAGCTTCTGCCCTCCAGAACCAGGTCCCCAGGAACAAAACCAGGGCTAGGGCGGTGCCCCTCGAGGGCCTGCCAGACTACAGACAAGATCTGTGTGGGACCACAGATAGGAGAAGAAGCCGATGCAGCAGTAAGCTGCCCCACCTCCCTCTGCTTCTGAGCCCTCCAACTTGCTGGTTCCCAGCTGTGAGTTCCAGTGGCTCCTGTA
>PVJO010005556.1:33372-97589 GCA_004026905.1 Hystrix cristata
TGGGATTTCACTTGGTATGCCCAGCCCTGAGAACACCACCGGGCACCCAGCAGGCTCTTGATATGTGGAGATGAGGAGCAGCAGCCTTTACTGAAGGGTGGATTTCAACGTGGAGAAATGGACAAAGCATCTGATGGGGGAAAAGTGTAAGCCAAAGGGAAGAGGAAAACCGTGAGTAAAGGAATTAACTGGAGACAGAAGAACAGGACACAAGACCAGAGAGCAAGGCAGCCCTGGGGTCCTAGCCCTGGGTGGGTCTCTGGTCAACCACAGCTCCACCCACGCCAGGGAGTCTGGACGCCCTACTGCACAGCAAGGAGCCCAGACAGGATTCTGGCTCAGGAACTCAGGAAGCGGCCACAGTGAGGGGTACCAGTAAACTCCAGCCACACCACACTCTGGGTATACACGTAAGAGACCAAGGCACCCCCTGGTGTGGGGAGGCTCTGCTGAAAACAGCCAGATCCTAAATGGAAAGGGACTGGGACATTTACACTTTGCACACTGTTTCAGCTGAGTTTATAGCACCTTGCTGGCTGTCTAAACCAGGGCAGCCACGAACAGACTGCCAGACAAATTGTCATTTGTGGGCCCCTGGTGAGCTCAGGCAGTTTTCCACCTGTCCAGACAAACAAACTGGCCGCTGGGAGTCAAGGACAGGTGGGCCCTGTGGCACCAGGGACTGAGTCATCAGCGCTGCAAGAGAGAGCAGGATGCCCTGGAAGGATCTGCTCAGCACCGTGGCCCTGCCAGCACCTGCGGCCACAGTGCCCTTCTTGCCCACTGGCTACCCGACCAGGGCCATTCAAAGAGAAGTCAGAGGGGAATGAAAGAAAGTAAAGGGACTCTAGGCAGGAAGAGCACCCTGCCATAAAATCACGGGCTGAGATCAGAAAGCACATTTTTTCATATTTGGACTGAACCCAGGGTCTTCAAACTGAGCTGCCCCACCCCCAAGCCCTTTTAACTTTTTATCTTGAGGCAAGGTCTTGCTAAGTTGCTAAATTACACAGGCTGGGATGGTACTGTCTCAGCCTCACAGAGCGCTGGGATTACAGGTGTGTGCCACCACCCCGGCTCACAAAGGACATCTTTGAGGGTGCAGCCCAACAGCAGGGTCCAGAAAACAGCTCTGTGTTGTTTCTGAGGGTCGAACATTTCAAAGGAAGCCCATGTGAGGCCCAGATTAATTGCTTTCCTAGAGCCCTCTATATTAAAAGGCTTGTCTCTCACTATCTGGCCAGTTAATTACTCAGCTGCCACTCTGACCACACAGCACAAATAAAGAAATTAAACTTCTCTGGGATCTAAACACATTCTCTCACATGCACATGTGCTCACACACACTGACCACTAGACCTCCCTGAAGTCCGCCCAGCACCAGACAGCGTCAGAAGCCACCAACACCTGACCCTACCTGGCTGCGGTGACCTGTCTGGAGAGGAAGTGCACGAGGCGCATCCAGGCGGGACGTCTGCAGTGAGGACCCCTGCAGCATCAGCCCCATTTCTCTGCTCCAAGCTGACGCCCTGACTCACCTCCTTGACTCCCTCAACACCTGGCTGGCATCCCCTTCTCACAAGACCTCTTGGTCTGTAGACTCCTGCCACCTTTTTATTTTAGTAATTTGGAGCTTCCTCCCTCGCCTTAGGCTTCTGGGTTTTAGCTGGGCATGGAGGCGCAGGCCTGCAACCCAGCACTGAGGTTGGTTGGCTGGGGCAGGAGGTTTATGAGTTCGGGGCCAGCCTGGGCTACACAGTGAGTTCAAGGTCAGCTGAACTACAAAGTGAGATATCATCTCAAAAAAGAGGAGGGCTGAGGATTTAGCTCAAGTGGTACAGCACTTGCCTTGCGAGTGCAAGGCCGAGTTCAATCTGCAGCACTTCCCCTGCCAAAAAGAATTCTGGATTTTAGATTTTATTTCCACTTTAAATACATGATAAGCTCATGGAAATGTATTTCCTAAGACAATGACCTAGAACTGGGACTTTTTACCCAGAACTCATCTCATTGTCCTTGTCCAGGCTTGATAACAAGGACAAAGATCAAGTTTGTAAACCTCTTAGAAAATAACATCTCACTCTAGCTCCATAGCTTCAAATATATGAATGTACATATGTTTTTTAAAAATCGGAAAAAGCAAGATGAGAAAAGAAGGCCATAGTGACTAAAGAGAAAGGAAAAAGAAGTTAAAAGTTATGAAGAAGACAGTGTAAGTGTGGGAT
This sequence comes from Hystrix cristata, assembly GCA_004026905.1. Lineage (NCBI taxonomy): Eukaryota > Metazoa > Chordata > Mammalia > Rodentia > Hystricidae > Hystrix > Hystrix cristata. The sequence continues at coordinate 35,598 of PVJO010005556.1, forward strand.
GGAATTTTAAATTTCTCTTACAAGCCAGGCATGGTGGTGCACCCTTGGAATCCTAGTACTCTGGGAGGCTGAGGCAGGAGGACTGCAAGTTCCAGCCCAGCTTGTGCAAACAGTGAGTACTCTGTCTCAAAAAAGGGCCAGGAGGGGCCTGGGGATTTAGCACAGTGGTTAGAACACCTGCCTAGCAAGCGCAAGGCCCTGAGTTCAATCCCTGGAACCAAAAAAAAAAAAAAGACCAGGGATGTAGCTCAGTGCCAACACCCTGAGTTCAATCCCCAGTACTTAAAAAAAAAAAAAAAAAATTCTCTTCCAGTAGAAATGAAGAGCAAGTAGCTGCTTGACACTGTTCACATCTCCCCGCTTCCTGTTGGCCTTCAGAAGAGGGCCTTCCTGCCTGGCTCCCTGCTCATCCACTCACTCTCTCAGCTTTACTTTTCTCCAAAGGTTATTATTTAACCCACTTCCCTTCTCTTCCTCTCCAGCTTTCCAGAATGCCAGCTCCACCTGGGGCGAGGACTTGGATCGGCAGCACCCAGGACAGGGCCAGAGCAGGTTCTCAACCCAGCTGGGAGAAGGAATAATCACAATGCAAATAAACGCAGAGGGCTGCAAGTTCACAGCCTTGCTGATTTTGTCAAAATACCTCTACTGGCTTCTCAGACACAACTGCTCAGAGAACATGACAAACTATTATTCCCAAATTGTACGAAATCATTCTGCCTCGATCCTACAGATGCTATCACTAGAAAAACAGAAGGGAAAGGCACAAAATCAGGATCAAAGTATATGAAGAAGGAGCCACAAAGCGTTTGTGTCTGTGATTCCCTTCTCCGCACTAGAGTGAAGATTGGTCTCTTCTCATCTACTCCTCTACATTCACTGTCACCCGGGCTTTCGGGCTGGTGCTAAAATTTTTCAAAAGTAGCAAAACAAAAAAGGGGAGAAGAGAAATTCTGTGTTGTTGGCAATTTTGCAAATACCACGCGATTCTTCCACAGTGCTGGGTGGGGCCCCCCTGCCGCACCTAGGTGGAATCAGGCTGTGTGTGAATGACTGGCGGGTGTGGGGCTGGCAGGTGGACACAGAGGCAACAAAAACGCCTCTGAAGGAGAAGCGGGAAACACCGGCACACCTGTCAGACAGAGACGATACAGGAAGGGAAGCACTGACTGAGGAGAAAGGGCAGGAAGAAAGGCCTGCTGGTGCATCCAGCAGTACACAAGAAGGGACAGGAAAACCAGAGAGAGGGCAGCAGAAAGCCCAAGTGATGGGTAGGGACATGAAAGCTGATGATGTGTTCCGTGCATGCACTGGCTCCGCACAATGAGTGCCAAAACACGTACTAATCGAAAGAAAATCAGAGAAGAGGCACAAATAGAGGAGAGAGGAGGAAAAAAGGGCAAAGTGAAGAAATGAGGGGAAGCAAGGTGAGGACGGCAGGGAGGTGGAAATGAGAAGAAGCTCGTGGTCACAAGTCCCAAAGTATGGTCACTTCATCTGCAAGGAAGGCCAAAATATAGGGCTGTCTGTAAAATCAGCGAGACTGTTTTTAAAATATGAACAAAATATCTGTCTTACCACACTACCTAAACAAATGGGACTTTACAGGACATTCCATCTAGGATAAAAGCCTGGACTCCTGTTATAGCAGGAAGCAACTTACGCAGACATTCTGGGCTCCAGTCTGTCCCCAGAGGTGGGAGGGTCACATTCTTGTTTAGAGTAGGAGGCCTGAAGCACTACACAGCCTGCTTGTTTACACACAAGGAACAATGCCCGCTGCAGAATGTGTGGGGGACGTTGAGGGAAGTTCCACAACAGCGGTGGGAACTCAGATCACTATTTCACATCTGTGCCTTCTTCCACGCCCGGCTCTCGGGGGTTAAAAGCAGCCTGGGCCTCTGTGGGATTGAACCAATCATTGCTGCTCTTGGTGACATCATGCAGTTAATGGGACAGTGCTGGGAAGTCGAAGAGGAGGAGGGGAAGAGCTGGGACTTGGCCTGGAAGATGCCCTCCCCGCTGCTGTCACTTCACCTCTCAACTAGGGTCCCTTCTGCTACCCTTGAGACAAAACCAGGACATTCCTGACCAGAAATGCTTCTCAGCTTACACAAAATGTATACAAAAGTATGTCCCTGCTCTTCACCCATCTCCCACTTGTTTAATATTTATGAAAGCTGGCTAGGAAACACAAATTTATCACTTAAGCCTTCGGCCAAGTTTTAAATGACTCAAATGTTTATGCTAAGTAGACAAGCTGCCTTCTGTGGTTTCCCTTTCATTAACTTCCAGCCCATTCAAAGGCAGGTGTGTGAGAGACCTAGCTGATCCCCTAGACTTCATACTTTCAAGCCACAATCTGACCAGAAAGTTATTTTTGTTCTTACAGTCAGCCCTCCATATCCGAGGGTCCCCCGTCTGCAGGTTCACCAACTGCTGACTGAAGAATTTCAGAAAAAATTTGTGTCTGTACTTTACATGTAACTATCTTGTCATTATTCCCTCAACTATCCAATAAGACAACTATTTACATAGCATTTCTGTTATATCAGGTATTACAGGTTATCTAGAAAGGTTTAAAGCGTACAGGAGGGCACGCAGGTTACACACAAACGCTAGTGACTTTACACAGGGACTCCAACATCTGTGGGTTTTGGTCGTGAAGGGGTTGGTCCTGGAACCAGTCCTGCACACTGAGCGAGGGTGCCTCAAGGTCTTTAATTCAGATGTTAATTGCTGGTGCTATGTGTGTACGTACGTGTGTGTGTGTGCAGGCGCACACGCGTGTGTGTTTTTGTGTTTATAACTGGGTGCATCTAAGTGTACAGGAGACTGGAGGAAAATATATTTAAGGAGATTCTGATACGCAGCTGAAATCCTGATGAGACTGCCAGCTTGGAGGGGGAGTGGGGCTTTCTTTCTTACAGCTGGAAGCAGGAAAAGCTTCAAACTATGATGAATTTCTCCTGCACAGGCCCACTGGTTCCTCCTCCAGCACACAGCTTTCTACAGCTTGCTCAGAGGTGCCAGAAACTGGATCCCCAGAGGAAAAGGAAGGCCCGTTCCAACTGGGCAAGTGAAGAAGCTTAAATTATTTCTGTAGGCAGCTTTGGGAAGGGTGCAGGGAGGAGCCCCGAGCTGAGAGAGGACAGGGAGGAGCTGCTCTGGTAGAACCAGGGCAGGATAGGAGGGAAGGGAATGGGCCTGAGAGGCAGGTGGAAAGTAGCCAGCACAGCACCTAATGGCTGGAGGCGTTTAAACAACAAGCTGCCCACCTCCTGATAAAGCCACATATGGGCATAGCGGCCTTTCTGGATGAAGATCTGAGTCCAGGTCTTACTAGCATTGCATGGTTAAGACATCTACAACATGCACTAATTAGGTCAGAAAAACAAATACAAATCAGTAAACACACTCAGACTCCAAACCTGGATATATACCAATGTGAGCTGAGGTGAACGACACAAAGAGGGATGTAGGTGATCTCCTCCCTCCGTATCTAAACGTAAAGGTTCACTTACGCAGTTCCTCAGTTTAACGTCTGTGCCCCCAGGGATCGAGACAACACAGGGTGCTCCGACTAGACTGGAGAACCGGAAAGCCCTACTGGAGCTTGGAGACTGAGCTCTTAGGCTGAGCACTTTTAAGGCCAACTCTTGCTTCTGTATTACCAAAACAATTACAGAAAATAAGAAGACTCCTAGATGGATCTGCTCTCTAAGGTTTACTTTACTCAACCTGGGCAGTGTTCTGAGGTCACTGTGCCCGCGGAGGACTCTGCTGTCAGTGAGGAACAGGAACTCCCAGGTCCAGGAGCTGGGCATACGCAACACAGATCATCGCCCCAAACCACCACCAATCACATAGCTGCTGCTGGCCGCTATCTAGAAGAGCACGCTCAGAAAATAAATAGCAGAGAGGGCTGCAGATTTTTCTCCAGCCTCTCTCCTCCTCCAGAGAGTGAAGCAGAAAAAGAACTCACTGATTTCTGAGACCAACTGGGTGGCCCGCCTCACTTTCCTGGCCCAGGTGCACTCTTCCATCCTGGGTGGGGCAGGGCCATGTGGAAAGACCACCAGTGAAGGGCTTCCCAGGCCCTTGGCCACCAGCAAATCCTACGACCACTGCAAAGAATTCTTTCCTAAGCCAAGCGTGGTAGCACATGCTTATAATCCCAGCACTTCGGAGTCTGAGGCAGGAGCGTCACTGTGAGTTTGAGGCCAGCCTGTACTACTGTCTTGAAAAGAGTTCTACTTTCCTAAGGTTAGTTCTACTTTTCTGCAGGCCTTGGTCCCATTCTCCAAAGCTCCAGGCACAGGTAGAGTATTATTAGCTACCATTTAGCTGACACTTTATGTATTCTAGGAACTGTGCTACGTGTTCACACATCTCTCACTGGTGAACCTTCCAAAACACAGATCTGACTGCCTCTTTCACAAATAAGGATGATACCCCTAAGGCTTTGGGAGCCCGTCCGAGTGCTCAGAGCCAGAATCCAGCCCTGCCTTCTCAAAGCACCTGCCAGACGCACTGTGACAGCTCTGTGCTAGGATCACATAGCCTGACAGGCTTCCTCTCCCTCCCCAGCCTCACAGCAAGGAGCTGAGCTGGGCTCACTCTCTGTGGGCACAGCTTTTCCCACCTCCTGGGGACTGAAGGTCAACAGAGAAAAAAGCAGCAAGCACAGGATATGGCAAAGCAGCCTTTGGGCACTGGTCAGGGTGAGGGTAGGGCACAGCCATCAGCCGAGGTCCTGTTCCAGGAAAAGCTGCCAAACCTCGAGTTTAGGGCTGGCCCCTGGAGGAGACGCATGTGAAATTTCTCTTTAGGTAGAGAGACCCACAAAAGCCAAGTATACCATGTCTCCTACCTGCCTAGCACTCTCCAGGCCCAGGTTCAATCCCCAGTACTGGCCCCCCCCCCAAAAAAAAAGTTGAAGGTTACACAAAGGGTCCTGTTACTGCATCCAACGCTGGCAAAGCCCAACTTTCCAAATTCCTTCCAATGAGGCCTCAGCTGCCTTCACAGCTTGTTTGTTTGTTTCTAACTTTAAAATACAGTAATGTTTCTGGTACTTCAGCCACAATACAGAGCTGGTTGCCACCTGGGCCTCCTGCAGCCCTGGTTCACTGTGGCCACCTGTAAAAGTACTACAATATCAGCACCTCCCTGCATTAGGGTGAAAAGAGAGCCGGGCACGTGGTGCGTGCCTGCGATCCCAGCACTGGGGGAAGCTGAGGCAGGAGGGCCGCAAGTTCAAGCCCAGCCTGACCAACTTAGTGAGACTCTGTCCAAAATAAAGAGTAAACAGGGATGTAGCTCAGTGGTAGAGTACCTTTGGGTTTGACACACGGTAGCGCAAAAAAAAAAAAAGGGCCACAAAGAGAAAACTGGCTTATGCGTCCACGAGGCCCGCTTCAGGCGGGTAGGCTTTGCCTCAGTGGTTTCCTTTTATCTCCAGGAGGACACGGGGAGCCTGTAAGACTGCCTGGCCTTGCGGCAGGGTACCTGTGCAGAGTCACCCAGCACAACCGCCCCTCGCACAGCATGCTTGGGAGAAGGCAATTTGCTAGGGTAGGAAGCTGCCTTCCTGCACCCGGGCCTCCCACCCACTTTCTCCACTCCACCCACCTCTCTCTTACCCTCTTCTCCCACTACAGAGCATAGTGTGCTTATCTCCATCTTACATTTCACTGGGGTGCTGAGGATCGAATCCAGGGCCTTGCGCATGCTAGGCAAGTATTCTACCACTGAGCTACATCGCCAGGCCCTTTCTGAGACAGGGTCTCACTAAGTTGCCTGGGCTGGTCTTGAACTTGAGATCTTCCTGCCTCTGCCTTCCTCTTAGCTGAGATCACAGGCATGCACCACCACACCAGCTTCCATTCTACTCTTAAACTGTTTTATCCTACACTTAACTGTAAACTAGTAAAACTTTGTTTTGAAAAATACATTCCAACAAACATACATCTCATGTGTAGTCTCCCCTAGGGGCCCCCAGGAACCATCTCACTCTGAGATTCTCCATTAGTGGCCAGGGGTCTGATATAGGTTGCCCAAGACTTTGTTTCTAGGCAGTGAAACCCTTCTTTTGCACAGGTTTCCCTGTCTCCTGATTAAACACAGTCCCAAGCCTCACCTTATCTGGAGATAACAGGGCTGAAGGAATTGTCCCCGCCCTGTTCCCACAGCAGGAATGGGATCGCCTTTGCTTTACATAACTTCACAGCTGCAACCCATGGGTAGGGCATGCGGTCTACAGAACGCTCAAGTGGACACGGCAGCTGTACACTCCCCTCCTCAGGGAGAGCTAAATACATCTCCGAGACTGTTCCTATGAGACAGACCATGTGCCTGGCAAGAAGGGTGGCGGGTTAACATTCCCGGCTGTTTACCCATCTCTCAGGAGTACATTCTTCTGCCCAGTTAGAATGCCACAGGTCACTGAGAAACATCCTGACACGCATTTCCAGCCACTCTGTAACAATGCTGATGAAAGAAGCCTGGCCTCAGGCCGCAGTTCTCTCCTTGACAATCCTTCACTGATTGCTGGACCCTGAGCCCTCTGCCTTAGCAGCCTGAGAATGTGGGATGGGCAGGGTCCTTACACGGGGGGAGGCGTCTGGTCTTCCAGGGGACACATCGAGAATAATTACGGAGGTGCCCAGAACAGAAAAGCCCCACTCCGATCCGCTTCCAGCAGCTTTTCCCATCCCTCCTTCTGTGTCCCTCCTGAGCTCGCTGCTACTCCTGGGCCTTCCTTCCTCCTCCCACAGGACGCACAGGAAGCACGCCAGGCCTTCCTCAGCATTTTTGGGGTGTGCACACTCCCCTCTGCAGGGCTGACAGGCTCCGAATAGTTCAAAACAGCCTGTCATTTCTAGGAACTGTCCTTCCCTCAGCCCTGCTCTGTCAGGGCCTCCACCCTCTGGCTTAATCAGCTATGGACCTGTCCTGTGGGACCCAAGCTACCTGGGCCTTGGCTCCCTCCCCGTGGTCAAACCGTGAGGAACCAGGGCAACTCTGGCCCAGATCCTGGCCCGGGAATGAGGCACCATGGGGGGCTGTGGCCAGCTCTGCCAGCCCCTCTCTCGGTGACGTCACACCAGCCTTACCTCATCCCACTCCGAGGCAAAGGAGGGCGACTTCTCCAGCCTTTTCTTCCCGATGCTACAGTTGGACAAAGACTCGCTCCGGCTCCCCATCGTAGTGTCCTCCGTGGGTGAGCAGGTCAGGAGATCAGAGTCAGACTTGGACAAACTGCGGCTGAGTTTGAGCTCAGCTTTGGGTTTGCTGGTGGGAGGGGCTCGGCTTCTGGCCCCGCTCCGGTCTCCTTCTTCCTCAGCACCAGCAGGGTGCGGGGGCGCGGTGTGAGTCAAAGTTTCGGGGTGCGATCGGCTGTTGGCAGAGGGCAGGCCTGCTGGGCAGCCTGTTCTCTTGCTCTGGTCCAGGCTGCCGGGCCGGGAGACTCCGGGAGCGTGCACACCCATCTCCTCCAGCTGCACGCTGGCCTCGTGGCAGGCGCCCTGCTGTGGGGACCCGTCTGGATGGCTCTGGCCCGTGGCAGACAGCAGCTGGAAAGGGTCCTGCCCCACCTCGCACACTGGGGAGGAGCCGTGGAGGAGACCCGAGAACTGCTCTGGGACCTGCCCGTCCTGCCCCTCCGCAGAGTCCTGGCTCCGGCTGCCGCTGCTTTGCCTGTGGTCTTGGAGTGGACAGAGAGAGATAAAAAATTAAATGTGGCAAAAATCAACAAAGTTCCACCACAGCAAGCATACGACAGAGTAGAGGAATTCAAAGACAGACAGGAAGAGAGAGAGAGAGAAGCTGGATAGGCTGGGGAGGGGACAGAAAGAGAGAAGGGAAGGAAGAAAACAGTTTCATATTGTTCTTAATGCTCAGTTTGTACCCAAAGTCAGAGCATTTATGAAATTCCAAACACTGGCCTGATTAATGCTATCTGGCAGCCTTCCCTGCCGTGAGAGTTCTGTTAGCATTAACGACCAGACCTTGCTATATAAGGCGAGGAGAAGGGCTAACTACATCCTACAGAAAGGACACAAGGAGGACAGAGTGAGGGAACGCGGAGTAAAAAGAGAGGGACAGAAACAGAGAGAAAGCGAGGGAGCTCGGGCGGGCGCCAGCAAGCAAGCAGCGGCAGGCGAGCCTGGCTCTTGGAACATCTGATCCATTTCCATAAAGGCCAAAGTGTTATTTAGAGCACCGCCCGCCCTTCCTTTGGCAAGCAGCAACAGAGAAAAAAACAGGGGTCACGATCCCCAACCTGCGACTTCTGGAATTCCTTAACTCAAAGTGCAAAACACAAGGGCAGAGAAGTAACTGCTTGCTTCCTTCCTTCCTTCCTCCCTTCCTTCCAGGAGGCCACTCAGAGCTCCACGCCTCATCCTTCCTTCTTTGGGGAACACAGACTTTTCTTTTTCTTCTCCTTTTTTTTTTTTTTTAAAAGAATATGTGCATCTCGCTCCTGCCAAGCCTCCCAGCTGCTCATATTTGTTTAAGTTTAACCTTAGTTGATCCACTGAAAAAGAAATGGTCTAGTTTGTCACTGCCAGGAGACTTGTGCAGTTCTCTGGAGACTTCGCTAACATCCTAGAAATCTGACACTGCTGGCTCACGAGGCTGGCTACTGCTTTACACCCAAAAACCTCTGCTCCAAAGCAGCATAAATAATTGACTGAATCAGGGTCTGACATCCGCACGGCACTGGGACACCCTGGGGCTTCCCCTGCGGGAACTCCGTCCCTTTACACTTTCACCCACGTTGCCAGGGCAGGCAGGCTGCCCCACACGAGGTCAGCTTCCACAGCTAACGTCCAAGCTTCTTCCACCACAGCTGCAGCTATGGTACAGGCACCAGACCTTTTCTCACCTGCCCACAAACTACTCATGAGATCAGAGAATCTTAGAACCAAGAGAGTCCAGTGCAAATACGTATATATTTTTTGTTTTTGTTTTTGAGACAGGGTCTTGCTATGTAGTCTGGGCTGGCCTGGAACTCACTATCTAGAGCCCAGGCTGGCCTCAAACTCACAGTGATCCTCTTGCTTCAACCTTCTGAATGTTGGGATTACAAGCATGCCCCACCAGTCCAGCTGAGTTCAGTTTTACAGTTGAGGACTCTAAGGCCACAGGCTTACAGTGGTTTGTCCAAGGCGGTGGGGAAGGAGACTCTGACCTAGGAATCAGGAGATCTGCTCTGCTCCTGGCTGCACTGCTCTCTAGCTGTGTAGCCTGGGCAGTGGTGCCTTTATCTTTTTGGGCCTGCACATCTGAAACAAGGGATTGGACTGCATGCTCCTTAAAACTCCCTCTGATGCCGTGATAGTGGTAAGAATCCTGCCAGGTAGCAGGAGCAAACTCATCCCTCTCAGAGGTGTGGGGCCCTGCCTGGCACCTCTCCCGCTGCTGCCTGCGTGGCCTGCTGTCCCTCACCATCACCATCACCATCAGCCCGAGGCTCCTTCCAGAAGCTCAATCAGGGGACGAGGGCGCAGGACGAGCGGCACACTGTTACCCTGGTACTCCAGAGCCCCAACTCCTCCCAGGCTCCACCACCCTGCCTTCTAGAGTCCAGGGTCTGCATCTGCCTACCCCCAGCTCTGAGCTCTGCAGAGGGAGCAGAGTGGAGGCCGGTCACCCTGACTCTGACTCTGACTGCTGAGCCCCGGCAGCCAAGAGCATGACCTTCGCTGACTTCTCCTCCACATCTGACCACGCTGGAACTGTCACACCCCCGACCCGTAAACCCTGCATCCCAAAAGTCAGGCTGTGAGCAATGCACAAGCGGTGCACAATTCGAATCATCTCTAAGGAGGAAGAAACACTGAGGGCCTTTCCTGGGCAGCTCAATAGGCCCCAGGAGGCTCACGAGTTCAAGGACAGAAAACTCTTTCTCTAAATTAAAAAATACAAATAAAAAGGGATGAGGATGTAGTTCAGTGCGAAGTTACAAACACTCCATCCAACAACTGGCACAGTGGGCACAGCAATCTGCAACTTAGAGAGTCCCCGTCTCAGAACAACAACTATGACGACGACGACAGCAATGCCTAGGGGTGTGGCTTGCACCGAGGTCCTCAGTTCAGTCCCCGCTAGCACAAAACAAACAGCAACTGGCAATCAGAACAAAGCTGCCCACTACACTGCACTGCGTGCTGGGGCCACACAGACTGACCTGTGGCCACCTGACAGTTGTCTAGCAGTTCTTCCTCAGGCTAGTTGAGAGTCAACTATGCTGTAAAATCTACCCTCTCTGGGAAAATACGGTGTTTTTGTTTTTTGGGGTTTTTTGGTGGTACTGGGGACTGAACCCAGGGCCTCTGCACTGAGTTACATCCCCACTCCTTTTTATTTTTTGATTTTGAGAAAGGGTATTGCTGGCCTTGAATTTGTGATCCTCCTGTCTCAGCCTCTCAGAATGCTGGGATTACAGGAGGGCACCACCATATCCAAGTGTACCTCTGGGACTACACTCTTAATGACCAAGGTTCAATGTCCCTCTGATCACAGGTGAATCTGAAGAGGACACTGGTAGCAGGAACACAGGCTTCCCCTTTACATCAGCTTCCAGCTTCTTATTTAACAAGCTGGGGCTGGAGCAGGGGTGGGGGAGGCCCAGTAACAGAAGAAAAACCACAGCCCAGAAGGGGGAAGTCTGCCTTGGCTCATCCCGCCTGGGTGGACCTTGGCACCCTTGCCACAGAGAACATTCCGACTGCTGCTGTGGGCGTGGACAATGAGGGCCCTGTCACACAGCCACCATTCATGCCAGTCATCAATGAAGAAAGAGAGGCAGATGCCAAGGGCTCAATACCAGATGAAGCCAGGGGAAGGAAGTGGGCAGAAAGAAGAAATGGAAAGTTATGGAGGACGGAACTACATGGGGAGGAAGAACCACTGAGGCTGGAATCCCATCAGAGAAACCACAATTCACTCATCTATCACGGCTGTAAGAAACCCTGAAAAGGAGTCTTAATATGACTTTCCTGGGGGCTCCCTCAGATCCGAAAAGTCCACCGAGATCCAAGGACCTTGTGTCTTGACAGGCTGCTGCTCTTTCCCTCAAAAGCTGTATGGAAGGCTAAGCAAAGTCTCCTGGCAAATCACAGAGTGGGACAAGAACAACCCCACGGCTTCTTTCTTCTGCAAAGTTGGGATGACACAAGGTCTTTGGGGACGAAGCATAAACAATTTAACGCACGACTGAGAGACATCTGAAGCAAATTACTTGACACCTCTGTGCCTTGTCATTCTCACCTGTAATTCTGGAATCTTAATAGCACTTATTTTATAGGATTGCTATGAGAATTAAACTGTACTTGTAGAGCACTGAGAACCAACCAGGCACAGGCCAGCTCTCGGCAGACGTCAGCTGCTGTTAGCATCCACCTGCAGCAGCCACCGCGACATCCACTCACAGGTGAGGCCAACGGCTTCTCCATTCCTCACAGGTCTGTCACACGGATCATCAAAGATACTGCGCAGGAAAGTGGTCTGAAGATACAAAGCATTTTACAAGCATCCACCACCTTTACCATCCTTCTAACTCTTGACGGCAGAAAATAACATGAAGGAGGACTGAAGCGAAAAACTCTTGAGGCAGGTCCTACAAAGTCCACCAACGAGCAGGGACCACGTATCTATCTGCCTTAAGGGGATGCCCGGGTGATGTATCGATGAAGGCACCAAGCCTGCCTCCGTGGGCTCACCAGCTGTTGGGAGAGACAGGCATAATCAGAAGTAATTAGAAGGCAAAAAGTAACAGATGCTTTAAAGAAAGGTATACATCAAGTTGGGCATGGTGGCATATGGCTATAATTCTAGCACTGGGAGGCTGAGGCAGGAGGATCACAAAGTCTGAGCACAGCCTGGGCAGCTTAGTGACTTAGTGCAGCCCTGTCTGAGAAGGGCTGGGGGTGTAGCTCAGTATGAAGGCCCTGGGTTCAAGCACCAGTACAGGGGGGTGGGGGGGCAGGGAGAAGGAAGACACAAAATGCAGGGTGAACAGAAAGCAAAGTGTCAGTATGAATAAAGAGGCTCCTCGAGGCAGCTCCTGAGCTGAGCAATGAAGGAAAAGTGAGACTTTGCCAGTTTAAACAGAAGCAGACAGCAAGGCAGACACACAAGCAAGGTGTGGTGGCACAATCCTATAATCCGAGCACTTGGGAGGCTGAGGCAGGAAGATTTCAAGTTTTAAGGCCAGCTTGGGCTACTTACTAAGTTCAAGGTCAAACTGGACTATGGAACCATCTCAAAAAATCAGAAATCAGTAACAACAAAGGCAGAAACACACACCTCACAGTAGTGCCTGGAGCAGCCCCAACCCCACCCAGTGCCCTTCCCAGTCCGCCCTTCTAGGAGAGAAGCAGGGAGGACCACACACATCAAAGCCATGCTTCAAGCAGCCACTCTTCTGAGCAAGATGCCACAGCGCTAGCTCCCAGCTCCACCAACCCCGCTCTTTACTCATGCTGGGTGTTCACTTTCCCTTCACCCTGCGAGCTGCTGGAGTGAGGGGTCCTCTGCACTGCATTTTAATTACTGCAATGGCCCACAGGAATCTCAAGGGCTTCCGAATAATAACACTTAACGTTTGCACATTGCCAGTCACCTCTGCCCATTTAGATGAGGGCTGCGATGCAGCTCATAGGAGGAGTTCCCCCCTAAAATCAATCTGCAGGCCCCAGCTCCCAGGCGTCTCTGCTTTCTTTTTACTTTTCTCTTGAGACAGGATCTTGCTATGTAGTTCAGGCTGGCCTTGAACTCACTATGAAGCCCAGGCTGGCCGCAAACTTGCAGCAATCCTCCTGCCTCGGCCTCCAAAGTGCTGGGATCACAGGTGTGCCCAGTACAGGCTGGTTCTACTTTCTTTATTCCTCTAGGACCAGGGCCCTCCAGTTGCCATCTCTGTGCTGAGCATCAGAAACCCTGCCTTCCAGAGGGACAACCAGGCCCGTGGCCATTTCAGAGATCACCGCACTGTCCCTGGGAAGAAGCACAGACGAGGGGACACAGATTACTGACAACCACAATCTGGCGAGACAGACAGACAGACTCCATGCTGGTCCTCAGCAGCCTGAGAAATAACACAAGGGCTGGCCCAGGACCTGTGAGGCCGGAGTTGTAGTCCTGGCCCTGCGGCTCTTCCTCTCTGGGTCTCTTCCAAAACCCGCTGGCGGGGATGCACGAACTGGGCTTTGACGTTTGGTACAGTCTGAAGCTGTGACGTGATGACCTACCTCTCCACCATCCCTCAGCTCAAAGGCATTAAGACCATGACTGGCAGCAGGCTTCCGAGGAAACGTCTTAGTCTCGTGGATTCAGTCAGACTGGGACTCCAGTCCTGGTTCTAACTCCTGACCTGCGCCTCCTTATCTACTACACAGGACAAAAATAGCTCCCACTAGAAGATCTGTCTAGAGACACACAGTGACAGAATCAGCATAAATCAACTCAGCGCAAGCTGCCCAGAGGGAGCGTCAGTAAACAGGCTGCGATCATCATCTTCGGTTTTCCCTGACAGCCATTTCCAAGCTGCTCTCCACGGAAGCATTGCACACGGGGGTTGGTGTCTTTTCTCCTGACTCTGCAAAGGAGACCGACCTCTTCTGAGCGTCCCTGTGAGCCAGGTAAATAAATTTAAACCCAGAAACAGGCCGGCAGCAGGTCTGGTTCAGAGTGACAGGTAATGGTGCGGTAGAGAACGTTCAGGCTGAGCCATCTCTACCACCTCGGTGCCCACCGTGCAGCCCCGCGCTGGGAATTTCAGATGTGGTTCTGACGGCCCCACTATCTATGTTTCCCCATCTCCTCGGACTTCTGTAGAGCTGTTCACATCCTCTATTAGACCTCCACCCCTCGAGCTTCCATAACCTTCAAAGTCCCAGCTCTGCCTGGCTTAGGTTCCAAGTGGCTGTGCCATCTAACCCTGCCTAATTTAACAGCACACTTGTGTCTGTTCCTCTTGGTCTTCGGCCAGTTCCAGTACTGGATGTTCACAGCCATTTGCTCTCTCTTCTGCAGTTGCTGGAAAGCTGAGCCCTATTAAATACTCAAGAAACAACTGACTAAGTCCTCTATTAATGTGTCTCTCCCCGCTGGCTTCTAGCAGCCACCATTTATTAAGTACAGGTCGTTCTGTGCCAGGCACTGTGCTCAGGAACTTCTTTTTACTGTTCGCAGCAACTGTGTGTTTATGTGAAGAGGCTGAAGGAGGTGAGTGGCTCCCTCCAGCCAGTAAACGGGAGAGAAACATTCAAGAACAAGCCTGATTATCAGGCAGTCGTACTTTCATCTGGGCCCAGTCATCCTTTGGTTCGTTTCTTGAAGCTGTGCACTATTAGATCCATTTCTCATCGCTCCTGCTCTTTCCAAACTATCATCTCTGCTCTCAGCACCTGTGTTCTTAGAGAAACCCTGCACTGGTTTCCTGAGAAGACGCAGATGAGACAAACCTCCTTAACCCTCCTCACCACCAGCTTGAGGTCTGGGGGTACCTTCCTCTCCCTCCACTTCCCTCAGAGAACTATTTCCCCATCGAGCATCTACCCATGGTCTATTATCATCCAACCCTTCTGCTCATCTTCACCCTTCTAGATCTTTCTCTGCCACTGAATACTGAGCGAGTGTCCACAATACTCACACACCCCTTTCTTGACTAGGATTTTTAGAAAGCCGTCCTCCCACCTAGAATAAAGACTGTTTTACATCTCCACATTTCCCATCTCCCAGGTACAACCACACAACCAGGTTCTGGCCAACGGTGGCAGGTGAGAATGGCACACGCCACTGTCTTTCCAGTGTCCCCTTCCTGTGCTGATGGTTTGAACCTGAGCAGCCATAAGATGACAAAAGGATACTGGGTCCTTGATGATGAGAAACTGCCTTTTTTCCGGACTTCTATCATGTTTGATCTGCAGTGATCTGGGGTTTTCTGTCACCTTCAGCCTCAGCTTCTAAGATACTGCAATCTCCTAGTTTCCTGCCTGTATTTCTTTCCTCTTGCATCTCTAAACTGAGTCTGCATTTAACATCTTAACATCTAATCTTAACATCTCTCTTGAGCATCAGAACCGTGTTTCCAAGTGTTCTGGTACCCAAAACATCTCAAATTTAACCTTATATTTAAATTGGACTTATGATCTTCCCTCAAACATGCCCCTCCCCCAATGCCCTATTTCTGTTGGTTGCACAATATTTTCTCAGTTGATCAGGCTCAAACCCCAGAGCCATCCTTCATAGCCTCCTCTTACGCATCCCCTGCCCTTGCTTGCAGTCTGCTAACTCCACTTCCTCAATACTTCCCCCATCTCTACCTTTCTTCCTGTAACCTCCTGGCACCTCTCTAGGCTGGGCTCTAGTTACTTTCCAGAGATTCCCCCAGATCTCCTGACTTTGGGGTGTTCCTGCCTCCAGTCCCTCCCAGTCGACAGTGACTCTAATCTATAATTAATCCCAAAAGTCTGGCTCTCACCCTGTCACCCCATTCAAAAAGATCCTACGACAGGGCACTGTCTTGGAAGAGAGAGAGAGAGACATCTGAGGCCGGCCGCACTATGGGAAGTTCCCATGGTTCTGGCCCAAGCAGATCACTAACCAACCATCCTGAGCATGTGCTCTCCGCCCACCCTCATCCCACCGCTGTTGATGCCACTCCCGCTGCCTGGAATGCACTCCCCTTCCTCCTCCCTCCAGCTGATCCAGTTTAATTCTCTGTTTTAGGGCTCAGCCCAGATGCTGCTTCCTTCATCACACCATGTCTGATCTCTTATGCTGACATGACTTACCCTCCACTTCTGAACATCAAAATTTACTTTTATATGAATTTAGCATACGCTGCCCATTTCTGATTATTTAATTAATTATTTATTTTGGGTGCTGGGCCTTGAACTCAGGGCCTTCCACTTGCTAAGCAAGCGCTCTACCACTGAACTAAACCCCTGACCCCTGATTATTTTATCTATGTCTCCTGTGTATTTTATATATATATACTTTTGGAAGAAAAAGTACATGTGTAGTTCACAAGACTCAGGCTTGTTCTATAATAGAATAAAAAAGTGAATTATTCCAATTTAGAAAGATAAACTGGTAAGAGGAGACATGTACACAGCAGAGGTTCTAGAGGAGCAAGAAGGGAGGGGAAGAAGCCGCTGACTATAAGGCCTAACTGGTAAACTGTCTCACATACTTTTTTTGCCTATGAGAAAAGCATTAAAACTTCCTCCTTACATCTGCCTTGAAAAGCTAGCCTGGACTCTCAGGTGGCGATGGAGGACGGAACACAGGAACCCATTTCCACTTCTCTGTGAAACCTCACGAAACCGACCAGCAGATGGAAGCACCCGAGAAAATGGGAAAAGCCAGCATTTCCACACCGGATTCCCCAAAAGCTCAGGAGTGGCGGCACGGTGGATGTGGGAGCAGAGAGAGAAGGCGAAACAACTGTTCCCTCCCCATGAGAGGGTAGAGTCTTCAGACTCACACACAAACCGCAGAACAGAAAGAAATGATGGCTCTCAGGAACACCGAGTTTGCCGCATCTAAAACCCTCAGAAGTGTGCACACATTCAGACAGTCAATTGCTGCCATCCCCGCCTACGTAACTACCTCCCAGAGACCAAGCACCATTAGTCCGCGCTGCAAGAAAGTACTGTGGAGAACAGTAAGACTAATTTCCTATTTGCTATCAAAGCTGAAAAGCTGTCCACTGTCTGAGTGGCAGTATGTCCAGAATGTCTAGTGAGCGGAGTCAGATATCACAGAGAAATAAATGGCCAAGCTGCACAGAACTGGAAACCCTGCTCCACACTATGCTGGCCCGGTGTAATGACTTCAGAAGACTTTTTCCATACCTGCAATGATTTAAACCACAGAGGACTATCTATTTGGGTAAGAATACCATAAAACTATCTGGAAGTGGGGTATGGTGGTGCATACTTGTAATACCAGCTACTAGAGAGGCTGAGGCAGGAGGACTGCATATTTGAGGCCAGCCTGGGCAACTTAGTGAAACTGTCTCAAAATAAAACTTCAAAAAAAGCTGGGAGCTGGGTATGGTGGTTTGCACATCTGTAATCCTAACTACTTAGGCAAGTTAGTGTTCCCAATTAGACCAAGACATGCTTGTGTGCTGTAACTGCATGTGGTTACTCTCCATTAACTTTTTTTCTAAAGAAAGACTCTTGCTGAATACAGAGATGCACACCTGTAATCCCAGCTTAGGGAGGCTGAGGAAGGAGGATCACAAGTTCAAGGCCAGCCTAGGTAATTTAGCAAGACTCTGTCTCAAAAATAAAGCTTAAAAGAGCTGGGGATATATATAGTTCAGTGGTAGAGTGAGTACCTGCCTAGCACCTTCAAGGCTCTGGGTTCAATCTCCAGTATGAATGTGTGTGTGTTCACACACCAATGCAAGAAAAAAGAAACATTCATGTAAGTGTATAAGAATATATGTACAGAATGTCCACAGCAACATAATACATAACTGAGAAATGGTGGAGACAGCTTAAACATCCATCAACTAAAGAATGAAAAAATGAGTTACAGGAATTTAGCAGCTATTAAGGAAGAGTAAGTGTTATGGTTTGTATCTAGACATCCCCGCAGAGCCTCATACACTTACAGGTGGGGCTCTGGGCAGGTGACCAGATTATGGGATTTACAGACTTGCTGTTAGGAGGTGGAGTCTGGTGGGATAGGCAGGCACCGGGGGCGTGGCCTGGAGCGGTCCCTCTCCCTCCCTCTCCTCCAGTTACACCTGCTGCTTCCTGGATGCCTTGAGGTGAGGAGCTCTGCTCTGCCCAGCCCTCCAACCGCTCTGCCCAGCCTTGGAGCCCATGACTACAGACTGGAACCCCTACAAACTGTGAGCCAAAATAAACCTCTCCACCTCTGAGTTGTGGGTATTGGGTATTTTGTCCCAGTGACAAGGTGAATGTCTTGTCAGTAAGACAGTAAGGTAGTTTTTTTTTTTTAATCCTGCTTTTTTCCCCTTTCCTTGGTACAGGGGTGAACTCAGGTCCCTCACACAGAGCTACATCCCACCTCTTTTAATTTTGAGACAAGGTCTCACTAAATTGCTAAGTTGCCCATGCTGGACTCAAACTTTCAATCCTCCTGTCTCAGCCTTCAAGAGTGCTGAGATTCCTCATGTGCACCACTACATCCATCCACATTATAGTTTCCTGAATAAGCTGAAGGACAGAAAGCTCTGGCTGTCTCATTAACACCTTTGGTGTTAATTAAAGAATAGTCTTTTTTTTTTCTTTTGTGCTAGGAATCAAACTCAGGGCCTTGTGCTTGTATGGCACGCGCTCTAACCACTGAGCTAAATCCCCAGCCCCTCATTAAGATCTTTGGAAAGCTGATCCACTAGTTCATAAAAGCTGCCCAAGATAACGACATTAATGGAAAAGCAGAAAGGATTTAGTATGAAGAAGGCACGATGTGGTCAGCTGATTGCCTCCCTCTTACCAGCTCGGGTGGGCATCCTCCGGGCTGGCTGTTCCCAGGCAGACAAGACAGGCAGGGCTTCTGAAAACTGGCCAGCCTGTGTTCATATTCCATGTTTCATCCCTTCATCTGAAAGGTCTTTGAGAGACCCAGCTTGCCCGGAGGCAGGTGTGCCTACCAGTTTCTGTTCAACCCCACCCCACCCCACCACCGCCACACACATACAGTTAGCTTAGTGCTGCGGGTGCTGTAGGAAGCAAACACAGAGGAGGGGCAGCGGTGAGGTCCCCAGGCCCCATCACAGCTCCCTCCTGACCTGGGGACAGGAAATTCCCACGAGGGATTGTGGCAGCCAGGAAGCCCAGGCCTACTCATGACTGAGTGTAATTTTCCCCTCTTCTTCCTTTCAAAAGCTGAGCCAGCCGTTTGTAGTGGTTCCTGATGAAGCCTTCAAAAGAATTTCTTCAAATCTCTTTCCTCCATGATGCTAAAGGTTCTCTCACGAAGAACTACTTTGGCGGGGGGTGGGCGGCGAGGTGGGGTGCTGGGAATTGAACTCAGGGCCTTGTGCTTGCAAGGCAGGCACTCTGCCACTGAGCTAAATCTCCAACAGAACTGCTTTCAAACAGTACAGTAAATTAAATTCGGTGCTGGGTCTGTAAGGGTTAAATTCAACAGGATTTTGTTTTAAGCACCTAAAAAGGGCATCAGTAGTCTGCTCCACCCCAAGTATGTTAATTAAAAATCTATCAGTGGAGGAAGGACAATCACTTCCACAAACAGTGCTGAAACTACTGGATACCCATTGCAAAAATTAACTTAAAATGGATTGCAGACTAGTGTAGAATCTACAGGTAGAAAATTTCAAGAAGAGAGAGAAAAAATATTTGCCATTTTAACTACTGAAAAAAAGGATAAGTTAAGCTTCAAAATTAAGAGTCTCTATTCTTCTAAAGACACTGCAAAAGTCTGGACTGATGGTGCATACCTGTAATCCCAGCACTCTGGGAGGATGAGGCAGGAGGATCACAAGTTTGAACCCAGGCTGGGTACCTCAGTGACTTAGCAAGACCCTGGGTTCAGCATTGTAAAGACAAAGTCACAGACTGTGAGAAAAACACATCTGATAAAGAACGTGTATCCAAAATATATAAAGAACTCACAACTCAATAATAAGAAATGACACACTATTTATTTATTTATTTATTTATTTATTTAGGTCCTGGGGATCAAACTCAGGGCCTTGTGCTTGCAAGGCAAGCACTCTAACCAGAGCTAAATCCCCAGCAATAACCCAATTTTTAAACGAGCAAAAGATCTAAACAGATACCTCATTAATGGTAAATAATCACATAAGCCAATGTTCAACTAGACAAATGCAAATTAAACCCCTAAGAAGACATCGCTACATACCAATTAGAATTGCTAAAGTTTTTGGAAAAATAACTATATTAAGTATCGGGGAAGCTATATACAACTCTTGTACATTGCTGACGTTAATGCAGAATGGCCCAACCACTCTGGAAAAGGACTTGGCAGCTTCTTTATAAAATTAAAGATTATTTCCTAGGTCCTAGCAACCCTACTCGTATGTATTTACACAAGTGAAACGAAAACTCACATTCACACAAGTATCTTTTTGCCAATGTTCATAGCAGTTTTATTTGTGACCGCCTAAAAATTTTAAGTGACCCAATTGTCCCCCAGCCAGGGGCAGATAAACTGCAGCTCGCCTTGGTTTCTGTGACTGAGGACAGTCACACAAACAGTTAAGTAACAAAAGAATACAACTCAGCAGTGAAAAGGGACACTCACTGGTCCATGCGTGAATCTCAAAGGTGCTACACTGGCTGGGAGGGTAGACACTAAATGTCCCATCTGTTTAACTTTGGGGAAAAGGCAAATAACTGAGACACAGATCAGAGGACTGGCTGCTAGGGACAAAAGAGGGAGAGGGGCTGAGTATAGGACGACTTTGGACAACTTCCTGGTGTGATCACTGTTCTGTATTTTGACTGTTGTGGTAGTTACACAACTCTACTGGTTAAAACTCAGAGAACTACAGAAAAATGGATGGCTTTCATTTTTTTAAAGCTAAAAAATAAAATCCATAAAGCACAAAGCAAAAGGAAACCACTACGAAAATCATCACAAAGTTTCTATATGTCAAGTGAAAATCTTTTCAACAGGACCATTAAAAACCAGATCAATAATGTCACCCACACCTGCACATCTTGTCTGCCACTGGGACCCTCTTCCAGGTCTGGCAAAGGACATTTCCAAGGAAACCATCTCACCCCTCCTCGTACCAGAACGAGGGACGGCCTTCCAACCCAGAGGAGCACCAGTACTGCCCCACAGGGCTCCCTCCTAACTGCAGTGGGAACTGCACTGCCCTCCGGCCCGGCCTGGGAAGGCCAGGCTGACAGATTTCGCGCGCCTCTGTCGGGACTGCACTGACACAACAGGCTGGCGTGTGTCGGCCCTGCAACACTCACCCTCACAGAGGCAATGAAAGTAGGCCAAGGGGACAGAGCACTCCTGTAACTGGGTGGCAGCCAATCACGGCCCCTCCCTAGGGCTGTCTCTCTCAAAAGCACAACCTGTGCTGCAGCCTGAACCCAAAGCGACTGGCCCTTGGGCCTTGTTTTCCACACAGCGCCAACTCCGGGGCTTAAAACTAGAGGCTCTGAGTCCATCGCTGTGGTGGGACTGGTGGGCCCTCCTCCCACAGCTGCCACCCAGGCTGACTGACCCTCTCCTTGCTGCGTGTGGGGCAACTGCCTCCGCTGCAGGCAGAGTTCAGGGTGGAAAAGGAAAGCAGGATGCAGCGACCACGCAGCAGACTGCCCAACCCAGGCACCGCCCACCAGCCACCTCGCCTTCCTCCACCACCCAGGAGCAGACCTAAAACCCTGGTGGAGCTGTTTCTGCCATGGGGCGTGGGGCGGGAGTGCGTGGGTGTGCCTCTCATACCTTTTGTTTTCCCATCAGCTGACACCAGCTTCTTCGTCTCCGCCGTTAAGAGCAGCTCATAAGGGTGCTCGTCCTCGTCCCCGGCTGCGTTGCCCTGAGCTCTGGGTCGCATGGCCAGGACCTGAGAGAGAGAGACACTCAGCGCTGTGGTGCACACAGTGCTACTACGACAGGAGCAACTGAACACACGTGCGGTGCTCGCTCTCTCTGCATCTGAGCGCCACGGAGGAGACCAAGAGAAGGTGAGTAATTCAAGTGGCACACGGAATCACAACTGCTTCCCTGGTTCTCCACTTGCTAGGATTTGCCCTCCCAAGATTCGTGTGCTGGGCACTCGGTCCCCTGTGAGTAGTGGGACCTTTAAGAGGTGGGGTGGGGTGTGGTGGGAAGTAATCAGGCTGTGCTGGCTCCATGCCTGTTCTGTCCACCCACGAATGGATTCATGCTGCCCCTCGATGTCCAGCTCCTGGCACTGGACTAGCTCCAGCACAGCTATTATAAAGGGAGGCTGGACCTCTCTGCTCTTGCAGGTGCACCTGCCGCATCCGCCATGCTGTGATGCAGCTGAACGGAGGGGGCTGTCTGTTCTTGGGCTTTGTGCCTCCCAAATTGTGAGCTAAACAAACCTCTTTCTCCTGTAAAGTACCTAGCCTCAGGTATTCTGCCATAACAATAACAAAACAGACTAAGATAACACCTGGACCACAAATCTCAATGGTCTTTGATTGGAATATTCCCCTTTCTCATTTTATTCATCAAAAAGTGATATGTAAAAGCCAAGACCACCCTTCCCTTGTCTCTGTGTGTGTGAGCCTCTCTTCACAGGTCCTGGCTGTAGAAAGGAATGCCCTAAAGGTGGTTTCCTGCCACACTCGTGGTGGTCTAATTCTAAATGACTCCCCCGTCTCTGCTCTGAAGCCCTAAGTGGCCTGTATTTCCACGAGGTGAGGGGGGACACCTGCCCATGAGCAGCCCGAGTCAGGCGGCCGGATATCCTTGGGGAAAGAACTGGACGAAGGTGCTCCTGAGCCTGCCAGCCGTGAGGCTTCAGCCACTGAAGGCCTGGTGCACTACTACTCAAGACACCACAGGAGCCAAGTCTCCCCTTGAAACAAGCCAGAAAACCACACTGGTTGCTACAGCCCCACTGGGAGAGGGAACAGAGAGCCTTGCTCTGGAGGGTAATCCTGCTCTTCTGTCCTGAGATGCCAGCGTGTTCCACGGGCAAGTGAAGAATAATCATGTACCAGCTCTCAGAACAGCAGACCAAGCACAAAGTCTCTTCGGAGCAGCATGGCCAGGGCAGGTCATGCATTAAGAACAAAGCAGAGCAGAGGGGTCCAATTGCGCCTAAAAAATACCGGTACCCCACAAACAGTGTGAACCCTTAGCGCACACAGAAACCTCCTACACTGACACGTGCACGCTCGCTGGAAACGTGTCCAGTTTGTGATTTATCAAGGTCTTGCTCCTCTGAGGCACAGCTCACCACGTCACGGCCTAATGAGAGGACAAGGGCTCCGACAGCTGCAGATTAAATGAGAAGCGGCAGCTCCTGTTTGTTAATAAGGCTGCTGCTCTAAAGGCAGAATGACAGTCTCTTTCCAAAATTCTGCTAAGCACAGCAGGAACTTCGCTTACTGCAAGCCACCTGGACGCTAAAAGCCATTTCATTACCACAGAGCCATTTGCCTGTGTAACTTATTCCTTGCCTCTTCCCGGGAACACAATTAAGGGAACAAAGAGGGCCGTTACCAGTTCACACTGTGTCAACTTAATACCCAGGCTTTTCAGACAGGATCTTCTGTCCTGCAGGTTTACACAGCGACCCCACCCCTGGGGCAGAGCTGGAAACCCGACTCCCCGGGTCCCCACAGGCAAGAGCTCTTGCCTAGCCAGCGCCCCCTTCCCAAGCAGGTCTTCCCACTGAAACGAAGCCACTGGACCTGCATTTACCTCGTGCCTGGTTTCTGTGAATGCCCACTGGAACTGGGAAGACCATCTGATGTCAGCCAGAAGGACCCTTGCGACACAGTTACAGCACGTGCACCCAATTCCAGGCCTCTGGTTTGCAGGTGACAGCTCTGCACCCAGAGAGGCCTGGGGACTTGCACAGGGTTACACAGAAAGCTCACAGCACAGCCGCAGCCAGAAAAGTCAGTTCCCCTCATTCTGGACCAGATTGACCTCATTTTTTCTGGCTCTCATTTTCTTCTCCACCCAATTTGGAACACATTCCCTCCTTCAGCTGTCTACCGAGAATCCCTACCCACTTGCAGACAGTGAAGGTGGGTGTCCTCGTCTTCCCGGTACTGGCCCCTACCAGCTATGGGATTCAAATCACAGTAAAGCAATAAACTGCTCTGCATCAAGCCATCTAGCTCCCTCTCAAGAAACCCCGTGTCACAGTAAATATGGCAATAACTGGTTCTCAACAGAAAGAATTCTGCTCTTTACGAAATTACTTCTTAATCTTTTTTTCTCTTTCCTCTAGGGCTGGCAATAAATCAAAGTTGAAAAAAAGTTTTTCTGCTATGTGGAAAGCAACACTGCTGCTGTAGAGAATAGCTGTGAACAGCCACCACAAACTGTGGCCAGTGGAATGTCCAGTCGGGGTGTGGGCGACTTCTGGGAGGGAGCACACAGCAGCTGCAACCCCCAGCAAGCCCAGCACATCCGAGCACAGAGAAGACCACAGTCAGGCCCCAGGCAGCTGGAGCCCCTTCTGTGGGGCAAAAGCATCCAACAGCAAGTGAGTGTGTGTGTGTGTGTGTGTGTGTGTGTGTGTGTGTGTGTGTGCGCGGAAATCAGAATCAGGTCACAACTGATAAGGTTTCCCACAGCCAGGTGTGCTCCAGCCTCCCTTCAAGGCTGCTGTGGGTGAGCTCATAATGGCAAACCTCAAGAACCAGGACCTAGTCGTTGGGGCAGATCTCTAGGGTTAGGGCAACCCTAAAGTCTGATGATACCAATATCTCTTGAGATAAGAACTTAGGGTTTTAAAGCTTTGTCAGTGTAAGAAAGAAAGATGGTGCCAGGTGTGGTGTTGTACACCTGTAATCCCAGCACTCTGGGAGACTGAGGCAGGAGGATGGCAAGTTTGAGCCCAGCCTGGGCAACTTAGAGACTCAGTGAGACCTTGTCTCAAAAATATAAAAATTTAAGAGGGCTAAGGGTGTAGCTCAGTGCAAGGGCCTGGATTTCAATCTCCAGGACAGAATGAAAGAATAAAAGAATGAAAGAAAGGCAACAGAAAGAGAAAGAAGGGGAGGGGGAGGAGGAGGAACGACTTCAGGGTTAAAAATAAACAGGCCACTTTTGGAGATGAGCTTTCCACTTGGACCTCAGCACATGTACAAAATTGGCCTGGATCATTAACAGGACAGTGGCTTGGGGCACATCACCTGTATATTCATGCACCTACACGGACTAGTAAATAATTCGGGGCTCTTGGGGTCTTCCAAGCATGGCTTGTGTTGGTCCAACTAACATGTTCTAGAAGATGACTTTCTACTCTGAGACTCTGGACACCACCTCCCCCCGTGCCCTGCTGTTACTGTCGCTTCTATGTGCTTCGGGAAATCTTCGTCCTGGTTATCTAATATTCGTTGGAGTCTTGCTCCTATCCTTAGGGATTAGGAATTTCAATTCAGGTCCCTGTTAAAAAGGCAGCACAAGGCATTTATGGAGACCCAGTCCCAGCTGAATCTGCTGCGTGCTACTAGGATTCACTGTGTAAAGAAAGGAATAAAGAGAAAAGCCTCTGTCCATATAAAAACCACATGCGCTTCTATCAGCCAGCAACATATTATTACCCAGAGGTAATAATAAGAGGCTGCAATTCTAGGGACCCTTGGTTGAACACAATAATAAGCATTTTGTAATTTGGGGACCGAAAGAAATAAGCAGGAAATTTCTATCTAGCATAGAAATCCTCCCCTGACTTTAATATTTTCAAAAAGGGTTTCTTTGAATTTATCCATTTTATTAACTAAAGCCATCCTTCTGGTTCCATGTGTTTATACCTTACAGGATAGTCTGTGGCAAGACTCTAAAAAATAGTGGACTCCAACATCTACAGAAGGAGTGATGAGATGAATTAACTGGCTTTACATTAGCTGATATTTTAAAACTAAAGAATAATAACTATTTGTGTTGAATAGACTACAAAATAACCTAAAATTACAAAATATTTTGAATAAACACTGAATAGGTATATTCTTGGAATGGTAGGAGGTGCTGAAAGAGCATTTTTAAGATGAAAGATCAAGGAAAACATAATTTTCTTCAACGCCCAAGTGAGATGGAATTACTTCCGCGTGACATTTCTTTGTTGAAAAGGTAGCCTCCTCTTTTCAACTAACCTTTGATTTTTCCACCTGCCCCTCCCACACACCACTTCTAGACAGTCTTTGGGACTCAATTCATGTTTGTAGTGTGGCACCTGTGTGTGAAATGCAAAAAACAGAAATAAGGCATTTGGAGCAGAACCACCAAGCTCTCTAATGTGGCCCAGTCTAGAGAGCAGAGATTGTGGAAATGTGACATTTTCTATCAGGACAGCACAGGCAGAAAAAGCAAATGGTGCAACTGTTTCACTGTGGAAGTGGGAGACTGCATGTGTCTTGCTCTCCATGTGGAACGGGGGACTGATAACACTGCCTGCCAGCTGGCGAGTCACACTTCAATTCTTTCAGTACTTCTAGGTGAGCCTGAAAGCTCTTGCTCCCGACCACAGAGGTGATAAGAGAATGAGAAAGTGAGCTGAAGGTGTCGCTCAGTGGCAGAGCACAGCCCCAGCACCTTGGTGAAGAAAAAAACAAAGCGAACTCCTCTTAAGCACACACTGGTACACTTCTCAACACATTCATATTTCAAAGACAGGAATAAATCCTCAATCTCTACCTCAGAAGCCATCAAGGGAAAATGCTTCTCCTCTGTGCGGTCTTCCTCCTCTTCATCAGGCGGTGGCTTTGCTGGAGGTGGTGGACGTTCTCGCTGCAAAAGGAAAAATAAATAAATATTCCACTCTCTCATCTTCTAAGTAGCTAACTTCTTGGTTTCTCCTTATTTTAGCCCTTGGAAATGAAAAAGAATATTGTGAAGAACTCTCCCAAGGGGCTAACGGGAACAGATGGAGAGGCATATGTGTGCACAATTCAGTCGGTATGCTCTCTGGTTTCTGATGTTTGTAGCAAAGATCATAAACACCTCTTGACACCCTAGACCACAGTGAGAAATACCGGCACTGGAAGCTCATACCTGCCTTGTTAGAAAATGTCCTTCATGATGCGATACACAAAACTTTAGGGAAAGGAAAATCTTTGGCTCAATTTTCAGACTGCTCTACAAAAAGGAATCTTAAAATCAAAAGAACAAGCCTATGAAACAGTTCTAAACCAAGGTTATTGAGGAAGTAATGAGAGAAGTAATCCAGGGCACAACATTAATTCCTTTCAAAGTTTAATGTTGTAGAATCTGACTACCCCTCTTACTAGCAAAAGTTCAAAGCTGATCTGTTAGCTGGGTATAGCGGTACCCAACTATAGTACCAGTCACTCCGGAGGTGGAGGTGGGAGGATTACTTAAGGCCAGGAGTTCAAGGCCAGCCTGGGCAACATGGCAAGTCATCTGCTTCAATATGAGTATTACTTGTCATTAGTACACGAAAGCCTGTGTCACCTTGGCCTATTTAAAAAAACAAAAAAAGAGTATCTGTTAGTTCTCTGCCCTAAAGCAAGCCTTCCAGTGTTTGTATGGTACTGGGGATTAAACCCAGGGCCTTCACACTGAGCTAGACCCCCAGCCCATCTTTTATCTTGAGAAAGGGTCTCACTAAATTGTTAAGTTGCCCAGGCTGTGCTCTTAACTTGCCATCCTCCTGCCTCAGCCTCCCAGAGTGCTTGGATTACAGGTATGTGTCACCATAACCAGCTGGCAAGCTTACTCTTAAAGGGCCATATAAATATTTTAGGTTTTGTAGTCAACTCTGCCATCTGAGTACATATGCAGCCACAGAAAACGTGTAAATAAATGAATGGCTGTCTTTCAATAAAACTTCACTGACAAAAACAGGCAGCTGTAGGTGGGCGTTAGTTTGTCCAATCCTACCCCAGAGCAAGCAGCTCACTGAAGAGGAGATAGCGGGCCAGGGAGATCACCGAGTGGACAATTTCAGGAATACACAGAATGACCCTGCTGCAAGAAACCCAGAAGCTGACAGCTTCGCCACTGTACCTCCAGCACTGTATATGTTCACCCCAAAGCCCCAGTCAGGCTCCAGCCCTCGCTCCCACAGGACTGGGGGCCGCCGCGGGAGCTGGCCCACTCCTTGGGCTGCAGGTTAGTCCCCATGTTACTCAAATAAGAGCAGCTCGGAAGCCAGGGCAGAGCTGAGCGCTGGATGAGGGAAGGTCGCCAGAGAAACCTACAAAGACAGTGGTTTTTCGACTTGGGGAGCCACCGGCATTAGCACTCTGGCACCCAGGATCCGTCAGGACCCATTGGGACCTGTTGGGACCCGCTTCTCTGCTCAGCCTGTGCCTCCATCAGTCAGTCGCTCCCACAGTCCCTGGAGCCGGACAGATCCCTGATGGCAGCTGCTGCAGAAGAGCTTCATGTGGTCAAGCCGAGCAAAGCTGTAAGATCAGATTTCCACAGAGTCCCACTTCCCCACCCTCCTCTGCTCAAGTGCAGCAAGGACCCTGAGCCAAGTATGCTACCTAAGAAAGGGAGCAGCAAAATGCACAGGGCCACATCCTCCATTGTAAACTAATCTGGGGACACCGGCAGCTGAGGGGAGCAGAAAGAAACACAGCAGGAACGGAAAGGGCCCGTCCCAGAAGCCTTCTGAAGGCCGAAAAGCCTAGAGAGAATAATACAGAAGGCTTCTGAGGAGGGTCTGACCATCGGGGACATGGAAGGAAACAGAAGTCCCCAGTTTGGACCAGAGGCTGGGGCTACTGAGCCAACACGGATTCTCATCCATTATGTTTATTGAGATTTGTCTCCTAGCCACTGTTAATTACCCAGGGCTAGGAAGATGGAACAGCCACAACACACAGGAGCAAAAATGGCGAGGTGTGCACCCCAAGATGCATCCATTTCTACTGAGCATGACCTTGAGTGGCCAGCTGCCCAGGGCAGGATGGAACAGAGAGACTGCGCTCATCAGTCAGGGGAACTCAGTCACCCTGCTTACTGCAGGTGTCAGTGCTGCTGCTTGCGAGGGCTTCAGCTCCCCCTAATGGGCATCACCTGTAAGCACCACTGACCGTGACGCCTTCCTTCACAGCTGGATTGGCTTAATTCACTTGTGCCTGACAACGAAAGATGTGAAGAAACCCAGCTGTGTCTACAGAAGTGCTATGTTAGTGGTGCTCAGAGTCTGCACTTGCTTTCACCACTCACGAGGCCTCACCTTGATAACACCCACTCTGGTGGGCGACCACAAGACTGGCGGCTCTCCAGGATCCACGCTGAAATGCTGGGACTGCTGCAGAGGGCGGCAGGGGAAAGTAAAGCGCTAAACAAAGCAAGAACGTTCCAGGAAACCTCGGGGCATGCCCAGGGCACACCTGGAAAGACCAAGGATTACCCCGCAGCCACGGGAGCATCAAGATGGCCATACGCCAGGCTCAGAGCAAAAGAGAAAGGCAGCTCTACCACAGGAATCTGTCCCACGGCAGGGTCAGCACTGGGATCCTGTCAGAGCCATGGCCAGCTAGGCACCGCCAGCAAGCAACACTCCAAACCTGGCAATGCCCAGCAATGCAGAAAGGAAGGTCAAGGTCACTGATTCTGGTCTAAGTTCAGAGTATCACCCTAGGGAAGACGAGTGAGGAGTCTCGAGAACCACGTACATGACTGGAAGTCAAAGCCAGCACCAGGCAAGAGCAGCAAGACTGGAAGGGGTCCCTTGAGAAAGAAAAACATTGTTACTCCCATCCTGTTAGCTCAGTGGCTGGAGATGTTACACACAGATAAAAGAAGAATGCCACAACTAATAAACACAATCCCTGGCAAAGCCTTTCTGCAACCCGGCTGAACACAGAATCTGCCCAAAGCCAAGTGGATCTTGTCCTGTGGGCCAGGAAGGGGAGCGTGTGCTCAGAGCAGACAAGAATTCACTTCACTGCGTATTTCTGCTGTCCAGAGAGGACACAAACAATACATAGCAAAGATCCCAAAGAAAGCAGTAGAACTAGGCTGAATAGAAATGAAAGACTTTAATTTGCTCTTGACCAATGAAATAATGGAAAGACACAAACTGGTTAGACTGCAGTCAGAAAAATCAAACCACTCTGATCAAGAGAGGGACACAGCAGAGCCCCGTGAGGGTGAGCGGGACGAGGGGACCCAGGTCTCGAACACGGGTGTGCGCTCTGTGTCCCAGTCCCTCTTCCCAGTACCCCCAGCAGCAACCAGCACAGCCCTGGGGGCCCTGGCCACATACAGGCCTCACTCCAGCAGTCCTCGTGCCTGCAGCCTCAGTCTCCTTGCTCGTTGACTCTCGGTCCGACGACCGTCCGCTGGCCGAGCTGTCCAGCGAGTGGCAGGAGACAGCATTGTACAGTGCCTCGTAGGGTCCCTCCTCTTCAGCACTGGTGTCAAAATCAATGATCAGCTCAGTCACTGCTTTCTCCATGTCACCTGAGGAGGGCAGAGGGCAAGCAAGTCATTAAGAGGGGCACCATCTCAGGCTCCAACCCCAAGCCTCTTCAGTAATCTGAACTCAACAGTGACCCGGGCAGGAAAAGGACTACTGTGCTCCAAGGCAGAAATAATATGCAGATTTTCAGCAACTCTTCATACCCTGAGACCTAAAGAGACTTTCCCCCTAATTCAATAGGCAGGGGCTAGGGGTACAGTTCAGGGGTGCGGTTCTTGCTTAGCACGCACGCTGCCTGGGTTTGAGACCCAGCACTGGAAAAAAAAACAAAAGAAGAAAACTTTTGACATTTGTAAGGGATATCTTCCAAGACCTTTATAAAGTCTCCAAATAGCCCAATACCATAAGAGCACAAACTTAGCTCAAGAAACAGCAAAGTATAAGTGAAAAACTTAAGGAAACCTTCACTAAGAGCTCTCATGTGCTTAGGTAGAGGACGGCAGGCTTCCTGTGAGGCAGGCGCTGCACAGCCATGGGCCGCACTTGCTAGACAGCTGCCAACCTCAGAGCCTGTGGGATCCAAATCTGTGACTGCATAACAGAGAAGGCACCTCTGGGTGGCTTGTACACAGTCACAACTATGAACGTAGAATCCTTGAGAGCTAAGCACCGAGCGAGTGTTTAATCCCATTACCAGCAGGTTATGGGGTCAAGGAAAAGAGTGCAGGGAAGAGGGAGATGAGGAACCCGCAGGAAAGGCGGCCCAGTAATCCTCCATCTCTGTGAGTGCTTTCCTGTTTTCATTTTTAGCTCTGCTCTGTTTCTCTCACCCTCTTTATTATGATTTGTGTTTGGGGAAAGGCGTCACTCTTTATTTTGTCTCTGTCATTCATCATACCAAGGGCCCCAAAGGGTGCTCAATAAATCTAAAAAGAGATACTGCCTAAAGATGGAAGGGCTGGACATCCCATGTCAGCCTCCAGACCACCTCTGTCAGCCAGACGATACATCACCAAAACACACCATGGAAAGACACATCTGCCAAGCGGCAGATACGCATCACACATCTTCTGCGGGTTAACTGTGTGGCAGGCACAGCACTATGCATGAGAAAAAGGCTTCACTGAGATCCGAATTCGTCTTGAGCTGAGCCTGTCAATCATACTCCAAAGCCAACTTTGCAAGTGGAGAACAAAATAGCGGTAGCTGGAAAAAGTAAACTGAATATAAACTTACTAAGTGCTCATACCCCCACTCATTACTATCTGAATTAGGATTTCCCATTCAGCCCAAGAATATTCCACTCTTTCCAAGCTGAGTACTGCGCTCCTGGCAGAAGAGTCTCCTCACCCTGAGACTTCTGTGCTACGGAGTCCAGGCTGGAAAGGTGAGGCGGCTGGGAGGTGGAGGTTTTATCTACATCTTTTGCACTTCTTTTTCCAGTCATGTGATCTATATGGAAGGATTAAAAATAAAAGAAAAAAACAGAGCTGCACCAAATACAAATGGCTTGGCTCAGTTAGTACAACCCCAGTCACCCAGAGGGTGAGACGGACGGATACCTTCGATAAGTGCTGCTATCTGCTGGCTCTTCTGAGAAGGCAGCTCCCGGACAGTGTCTAGAGCAGTCAGTCCATGGTTGTCTTTTATGTTGACATCGATTCCTACAAAGGCACACCAGGGGAACCAGGGAGTGAGTGTTTTTATGCCAGGCTAAAAGAAGGTCAAATTCTAGGATGCTCAAGGCTTCCAAGCAGCACAACCAATAGTTTTCATCCACAGCCATTTAATCCAGCTATTTAGAAACAATTCACACATTTATAATCAACCAGCGGACACATACATACATCAGGTTCAAAGGTAACCAGGGAGGCTAAGGAGAAACAATCCCATCCCTGGCTTGCTGTGTAGACAAGAGCACTGCCGACCTCTCACCTGCAGCCAGCAGGATTTGCACCACATCGGTCTTGCCAAACAAAGCAGCCTCATGCAAAGCACTGCCCATCTCCGTCTGGAAAGCAAATAAGAGTGCAGAGCAGGCTGTCATCAGAACAGCTCGGCTTCACGTGACTAACGGGATACAGACAGGAAGGGATGGGAGAGTAAACTACATGAAGCCCTCTGCCATTATGCTTCCAACGCTTCCAGCATGGACTCGAAAACCACAATCTCAGTCCACATACAAAGTTATGTGTGCGCCGCCAGCAGGCTGCATACGAGCAACCACTACTCATCTATTGGTGAAACTCCCCAGACTCCACCTTCCTGGGTAGAGTGAGTATTAAGAAGAAAAGGAATGTGGGTTGGCCCATGCCAAGCTTAAGGGACCATTCATCTGATGGGGAAGGCTAATAATAAAAGGAAAATGCTACACTGGTGAGACTTTGATGGTGCAAAAGGTAGCAGTGGGAACATATTTTTAGGAAGATAATGAAACTTTTCTGGTTTTGAGGGAATCCATTAGCATGCCTTTTCAGGGTTTAATGAGTGTGCTGCACCCCCTGAAAAGAAACCAGAAAACTAACATTCACAAGAAGAGCCCATTTGTCTCTAGAGTTCCACATTAAAAAGAGCTGACAGACGGAAGCACCTGAGACGCCATGTGGAACGTGCTACATCAGAACACAGCCCAGAAGCATGGTACTAGAGCCTTTTCCAAAAGCACTGAGTCCCTGGCGCTGGGAGGAGCACCAGCCCTGCTACCTGGTAGTTGCTATCCATCCCAGCATCGAGGAGGACCTGGACCACGGCCTTGTGGCCGTTCCGTGCTGCCAGGTGCAGAGGCGTGTGCTTCTTGGTGTTGCAGCTCAGGAGGTTGGGGTGGGCATTCAGCAGCATCTTTACCACCTCAAGCCGCCCATAGAGCGCTGCCAGGTCCAGAGGGGTCTCGAATTTGTTGTTGCGCATGGTGGGGTCAGTGAGCTCCTCCAAGAGCACCTTCACCACCTCCGTGTGGCCATACTGTGCAGCGCAATGCAGGGCCGTCTCATTGTCGTTATTCTGAAGGGTTAACAAGCATAGCACATCAGAAAGGTGACTGATGGGCTGGCATCCGGCTGGGATAATCACACACAAAACCACTGAAATTCAAATGAGAAGAATAGCAGCAATACTTGGAGACTAGTCAAAGTCAGAATCCAGGCCACTCCCCCAAAACAAGCCTGTCTGCACTCTTCAGCCGCGTCCTCCCCAGTTCCTGCAAGAGGGGAGCAGTTGGCCGCCCCTAAACATGTGCAGCCTCGGGTGTGCTCTGAGGCTGCATTTTCCAGACCGTAAGGACAGCGAGCGAGGGAATGCGGCAGGCACTGGGGAGCTGTCCTGGCACAGGCGAACACTGATCATATCACTGCCATCACTTCATTTTAAACTTCAACTGGTTTCACGATAATCTGCATTTGTTCAGCCCTGTGGTTCTGATTCTGGATTTGTCAACCATCCATTGCCCTTCACACAAGCTTTGCCATCTCTGTAGCTTCTTGCATGCAAATCAACCAGCCAATAATGACAGGGGGCCAGCCGACAGCCACTTCCGGGGGAAGGCAGCACCAGGCCGAGTCTTGGGAACAGGGACTGCGCTGCCGTGCGCCTAACCACCGACCAACACATGCAGTAGCCCCTTCTCTGAAAGAGCAGCCAGCACACAGTGGTACGTCTTTCAGGAGAAAGACACAATCAGATATTGGAATGCTTGGCGTGAGAGGTGCAAAATACTGTACTCCAATGTAACACTGCCATCGATTCATATTCATTACCCAAGGTCCTCTAATGCCAACGTGTCCGGAATGAAACGGGAGAACTCTGTGCTTTATCAGTGATCAGCAGCAAAATGCCAGTCATTCCAATTATGTCCTTTTACTATTATTGATAACATGTAATTAGAGCAGAAATAATTTCCATGACCTCTCCCTTTTGAGAAGCACAAATAAAAATAATTCTCCCACAAGGCTCTAAAATTTCCAAATTGATTCAGGAAGCTTCTGTTACTTTTGGCAAGTGAAGCTTAAGAGGGCTTGTCCACCAAGTCAATATTGTGCACCTTTCAGTGGTTAAAGGTGAAATTTAAGTATTTCTATGGCTGCTTTAATTCTATTAATGACATTTAAAAAGTAACAGACTAGGTGTTATCCAAACATGCATGCAGTTCCATCTGCTTTTGATCCGCACTTGACTGCACTGTTCTTTCCAGCTATACCAAATGTACCAGAGCTGCTGGGATTGAGGCCCCCAAAGGCCAGAATGAGAGCAGAGAAGATGTAAAACACTGAAATAAGGACAGAAAAGGTGGTAGCAGGAGCACATGCAAAGACAGATGCACACAAATAAACAGAGGATGCAGAGGGAGCGGCGCTGAGCCCAGATAGGTGGAGGAGCGAGCCGAGGGGCAAGTCCGCACCGACCCAGAGGCCAGGGGAAGGGGAAACACTGGGCAGAAAGCAAAGGCCGGGGCTCCCCGTGCTGCACGAACCAAGTGGGACACCCACTCGGAATGCCCGCTTCCTGCTAAGCTGTGGCCTGAGCTGCCTGAGCAGACGCAGAGCTGTCACTTGTCCTTCAGATGACAACACAGCTACGTCAACGACATCACACGAGCTTTCTGCAGAGTGACTCTGGGACAGAGTGGCAGCCCAGAGAATTTTAAGAGGAGTCTCCAGGTTTTACAGCTCAAGAATAGCATGACAGCAAGGGCTAAGAAGCCAGCTTATTCTTTTTTTTTTTTCAGCTTATTCTTATTAAAATTCCACTCCAGAAAAACTTCTGCTTACTCTGAAGCAAACGGTACTGTCTTTCATATCCAAGTTGTCTCCCAATAGCCAGAGTAATTTGTTCTTGATTTTGTAAAAAATGTGGCATTAGGGTCTAAAGAAATACATATAAAACTGTAAACCACCCAGACGACTTCGAGTGCTGGGAGTGGAGTGCCTCTCCCCCATCCTCTGTTCCAGAACAAAGACAGCTTCACAAAGCTGCCCTGCTAAAGGTATTTAAGATCTTGATCATCACTGGAAAATGTCCAGCCACTCAGGAAGCTGACGCAGGAGGATCATGACTTTGAGTTCAGCCTGAGCAACTCAGTAAGATTCCATCTCAAAATTAAAAATGAGAAGGGCTGAGGATGTAGTTCAGTGTTTGAGCACTTGCCTAGTGTATGTAGCAGTCCTGGATTTAATCATCAGCAGTGTAAAAAAAAAAAAAAAATGAGTTCCCAGAATTATACTTCTATGAGTCTGGACTGGGGGAAGGGAGTTAGAGGAAATATCCCAATTTTCTCCCAAATCCTTTGCACAAAACTTCACTCCTACCCATCTTGGGACTCATTTTCATTTTTCTTTGCTATGTATGGTCAGCACCTCTAAAGAGAAAAAGATCTCTATGAATGCTCCCTATATCTGAATACTACAGTGTGACTCACACACCCACACACACATACACACACACACGTACGCGCACACACACACAGAGTACATGCAACAGAAAATCAACAGAAAATATTTCCTGGGGCTTTCTCTTCTTGGAACTATTCAGATCAGGACCGTCTCTTCCCCACACTTTGCTGACGGCCTGGGGCACAGCCACCCACTGTTGACAAAGCCCTGGGCCAGAGCTCCCCGCAGAGCCTCCAGAGACAGATTGTACTGCAAAGGAAGGAGAGGGATCTACTGAGATTGAGAAGACACAGAGAAGACACAGGAAGAATGGGCCCATCATCCAAGGAACAAGAAAAGTTAGACTGACTCAGTATTTGATCCTCTTACCCACTCTGTAAGACTCTGGAAAGCAGAACTCTGACCAAAGCATAGAAGGTTTAGGAACACAGGTGGCAACTAAAATTAAGAAGCTGCAAATCCACCAAGAAAAATCTGTCAATTCTGTTTGTTATTAGGAAAAACAAATGCGTAAATAAAGGATAGATAGCTGACCTTTCAGGTGATAAAGGGGGTCACATACACCTCCACGCACAGGTCCTGAATTAAGCAAAAAGTCGTCATCATCAAAAATGAGACAAACTGACACCCCTGCCTTGTGACCTGACATACTACCAAGCACATAACATCGCCTCTGTGGCCTTCCCGCACCAAGCCTGGCACCTGGATCTAATCACAAGGGAACAGCAGGCAAACTGAGGACCCATTTGTAAAACACCAACGTCTTGAAAGACTAAGAAAGGCCAAGGAACTGTTTCATGCTGTGTGGGATCCTGAGTTGGATCCTGGACCAGGGCAGGAAACATGCTCTAAAGGATTTTATTGGGCCACCTGGCAAGCATGAACATAGATTTTATATTAGATACCAATACTGCATCAATTCTGAATTTTCTGAACTTGGTAACTTTATTGTGGTTTTAAAAATGAATGTCTCTGTTCTTAGGAGCTTTGGGTTGAAGAACTAATTAACACTAAGTTGAAGTATTTAAAATTAAAAAGCCCTGATGTCCATGACTTAATCCACCCAGACATGTTAACAATAGAGCAAGATACAAGTATTCAGAAGTATTTCCACACTGTGGCTCTCTTTTCTTACTACCTTTTAAAAGTGAGAAATAAATTTTCTAAAGATACAGTACACAGCTTTTTAAAAGCTTTTCAGGTGATTCTGATGCACCCAAAGATCAGAAGAATTGGAGACAACTGATCTAAGGTCCTTCCTATTCTGAGACTCTGAATTATCTTTAACTGAACAGAAAAACAGATCTACCCTAAAGCAAATTTGACTGTTGCTCATTTTATAATAAATGGATAGTGTTCAAAGTGCTTCCTTAGCTATGCATGATTTACACCTGGACTGAATTATGCTGACATGTAAAACAGGGAAGACCAAAGTGTTGAAGAGGAGCAGTGAAGCTCACAAAGACCACACCTGTCCCCAGAAAGGCATCTGACACACTGGTGCCTGACAGTAGTTGGCATTCAATGTAATTTAGCCAAATAATTCCTAAACACAAGTCAGGTCAATAAAACCCCACTGACTGAGGACAAGACCAGGGGAGGTTAGATGGGAAGCAGCCCCTGCACCCTCAGCATGACCCTTTAATGTCGGGTGCATCGTCTGGCTACGCAGGGTGGCAGGAGAAAGACAAAGGACGGGATTCCCAATGTTCTTACTACATCTAGACCAATGTGCTTTTATGAATGCAAAATCAAAGGAAAATGTATTTTCAAGAACCAAAGTCATACCCTTTAACCAAAGTTTTTAAGCCAATGAAATCACTGACTAGGAACACAATAACCTCAAGCCCCACCCCAACATAACTTTGACTAAACTGAGCAGAGTTTCATTAAGCATCATTGACTAGTAACAAACACAGATTTCAAAAGGCTTTTGAGAAATAATCCTCACACATTTTGAAAATTAAGATCTCAGATTTTACTAGTTACCAGGTATTTTTACTCTACATACTTTATTATTATTATTTTACAGCACTGGGGTCTGAGCTACATCTTCAGTCCTCCTTCTCCCCCCTTTTAAAACAGGGTCTTGCCGAGACAAATACATTGTCTAGACTGGGTTTGAATTTAGGCTCCTCCTGCCTCAGTCTCTCAGAGTGCTGGGATTATGGGTGTGTGCCATTGTGCATGGCTGTGCACTATTTTATTAAAACTCCAAAACAAAAGCCAGGCACAGTGGCACATGCATGTAATTTAGCTAGTGGAAAGACTCAGGCAAGGGCATTACAAACTGGAGTCCAGTCTGGGAAACTCAGTGAGACCCTATTTCAAAAAATAAGGGCTGGTGTAGCCTGCTTGCTTGGCATGCATGAGACCCTGAGTTCAATTTCTGCTACCACAAAAACAAAACAAAAACCTTCCAAACTAATCTAGCAAGGTGGTGCTATCCATTTTACAGGAGAGGAATTTTAGAGAAATTGAGCAGCTTGCTCAAGTCAACAAAACTGAAAGGTGGCAGCCCAAAACTCAAAAGTCGGATAGGAAAGCCTATGTATAACCTGAGAGTCTTCTACTCATCAAAAAAAGTAACTAAAATAGAACATCCTCCTATTCAACAACACAAAAGAGAAGACAGAGTATAAAGTGTCAAAACAGAGGTGACCGCTCCAAGACCCCAGGTCCAACTACCTCACCATTAAAGCTATGCAGCTCAAGCGCATCTCCTATAAGTCCCCATGTTGCCCTGGAGCGGGACGGGCTTGCATTTGCTGAATCAGTCTTTCTCAAAGAGAAGCATGAAATCTCTGCCTTATGTTCAGAAATACTGTAGACAATGCAGCATCTCAACCAAACTCCAAATGGTTGTCAAAAAGACAAACTCGGTCTGAATACAACCTCTGGATGAAAGACAGCGGGCAAGAGTCGAAGGGTGAGGTTGCCCCGACCCCAGGTTACAAGCTCGGCCAGTCCAAGCGGTGGAAGCGGTGCGGGCGCAGAGGGCTGTGCAGTCATCACCACGCCCACCAGACTGCTTGTTCCAGCCTCCTGCCAAGTGTCCCGCTGGGCCCTGCCACCTCGCTTCCCATCCCAGAGCCCTCGGTGGGTCAGAGCACGAGCAGAAGAGGAGGTGAGCTGGAGACTGGACGGAGGCTTCAGAGCATCACGCGGAAAAGCACGAACAGCAGCAAATGAGAGGAGAGTGGCGAGCGACAGCTTTTAAAGGAATAAAGTGGAGTCATCTACCCTTTTCCTCACACCTCAACCGCAGCTGCTGAAACCTGAAGGAAAGTCAGATTCCACTTCCAAAAGAAATGTGGAAAGCAGACAATTTTTTTGATTTCAGGAAGTACAATTTAATCATTTTTCTGTGACTATTGAAAAATAAGCTTATTTAGTGGACTACCTTTTTCTTTTTAAAATTTTGATGAGTTTAGAAAGCCTAATAGTAAGTTAAGCATATAATGTTTTCTCTTCAATTTCCCCCATTTTCATTGTTTCTGATGTTCCCAATCTTTCCAGAATTAGTATGGGTTTTAAAAATAACCCCCAAACCCACTGCAGATGCCTTTTCCCATTCTCAGACAAGCCAAAAGCAGATGGGCTGAAGCGGACAGCAGTCAGGCCGAGGGGCCAAGAGCGGAAGCCAGAGAGGCCCAGGGACGGGGGCAGCGCAGAGAAATGATGCAGAGAAATCCTGGTGGCAAGTACACACCTTGGCATTGATATAAGGGTCAAAGGGGCCGTACTTTTTGAGTTCTTTGATCTCTAGAGCACTCTACAAAAAGGAAAGGAGAAGAAAATGTGATGACAAAATGGATGAAATATATTAAAGCAACACACAGCCCCAAGAGGATACAACTCAAGAACAACTTGCATCTGCCCTCTGGATGCCCCATAAGGAAGTTAATGGGGAAGACAACCTCCAGGGCACCTCACTCTATACCCCCATCTAAGCATCCAAGTGGAACCACATTAATGGTTTTTAAATAGATCAATGTCACGGTTGTAACTACCTAGATCCATTAGGTTCTTTGAGCTACTGCAGACATCCTGCCTGGCCCTGCCCCACCCACCTGTCTACCGACACTCGGACCACTGGCTGGTGCCCCACCTACCAGTGCAGACTCCAGCAGGAGGCAGCTGTGAGCAGGAAAAGCTAGCACACTGGAGTGGCTCAAAAACCTAAGCAGCTGTGTGCCAAGCCAAGAGTGGGCAGAGAGGTCAGAAACGGTTGTTGGAAACTGCTTAAGTGAAGGCTTGAATGGGTGACCAGAGTTTTCAATTACTGAAGAATATTAGTCATAAGCAAGCTTCCTTATGCATCTCCTCCAGAGAAGAGCAGCTACCACCTGGGCAGGAGATCTGCATTGAGATTCTGAAGAGGCAATTTTCATTCCATGTTATGAACGAACACTCTCACTGATGACCCTGTGTGTCTGTCACTACCTACCCAGAAAACAGAGCCCCAGGGGGGGAAGTAAGCTGATGAACAGCTACAGACACACAAGCTCCAGGCGAGATACTAAAGACCTCTAATTTTCTTGTGCCTCAGAGAGCAGCCGCCCTTCTCAGAATCAAGGTCATGCTTTTAACATAACAACTCACTAGGCCTGGCATGGGTCTGGCTGACAGATGGATTTGCCAGGATGACTTCCTGCTTTTGGAGGAAAAACCTTGAGCTAATCCTACAGGTAATTTAACAATCTCCTCTTGGTGAAGCCATGAGGAAAAATGTCCTAAGTGTACTGAGAAAGAGCAGCAGCGCAACCCTCCACCCCACCCCACTCGGTCCAAGCAGCAAGAGAAGCGCCTGCTGTGCTCGGAGTTGCGTGGACACGGGACAGTGGGTGTCATGGAGCGCAGGGACAGCTCCTTAACCCCGGCACACAGCCTCAGTCCACACCCCAGGGAGACGGATGCAAGAGGCCTGGCTCACACTTGCAGAATCCAAGTGGCACTTCCCCAAAGGAATGCACGGAAAGAGAAGTGTATTCCAAGAGTTCTTAAATCCAGGCTATTGTAAGGTTTTTGTGTTTTTTTTTTTTTTTAATGTTGCCTTATTTAGTTTCTAAGAATCATCTCTGCTACTGCAAAATATGCATACACTGAAGTTAACAGCGAGGACATCCTGGAAATGACCTTCATCCCACTGAATCACCTCTGACCTCCATTCACACTTTTCTGATTTTTGAATTCATTTTTTCAGCAGTAACACGAGTTTTTCCACTTCTGCACTTTCCGATGTACATAAAATAACAAGATGCTCACGCAGTACTGACAAACACCGGGAAAGCTACGGTGCCCGGCCCATAGCATAAGCACAGTTTCCACTTACTTAAACCCACCCGTCTGAAGCTGCCTCTGCAGTTTTGAAGGATTTGCATTATTTCCAATTTTGCATGGGTGAACATTATACACTATACTATTACAGCGATTATACAACTGTTCCAAATCTGCATGAGTTAAATGCATAGAAGATCCATCCGCACACATGTGATTTCCCTGAGAGCTGGAATAAGCGAGAGTGAGAATGGGGGAAGCACCCTGGGTGCAAGGAGCTGGTTCCCTAGGACGTGCGTGCTAGGAGTGAGACGGCAGCGACGGGCGGCCAGGCCTGGCGGTAGGTGCATGTGGCTGAATGGAGGAGGAAGGAGAGCCTCCCTTCTTCCAACCTGTTCATTGACCCTGGTGTGCGAGGGCCCTTGGTGGATGAGCAAGCGCACTATCTGGGCATCTCCTTTCCAGGCTGCCAAGTGCAGGGGGTAACAGCCTTTCGAGTCAGCCACATTGGTCAGTGCGTCGTTCCTCAGAAGAACTTCAACCACGTCCCTGGAAGGCAAAAATCTACTGTGAGTCTGTAGAACCCTTACATTTGCACAGCACTAAGCTCTCTCCTGGACAGGCGCTCCCTGGGCTGCCCTTTGTCTCCCTGAGCTCGCTGCCTGGCTCTTCCCTCTATTCCATGAGCTACC
Source organism: Hystrix cristata (assembly GCA_004026905.1). Lineage (NCBI taxonomy): Eukaryota > Metazoa > Chordata > Mammalia > Rodentia > Hystricidae > Hystrix > Hystrix cristata. Next base: position 77,015 of record PVJO010005556.1, read on the forward strand.
TGTGCAGGTGCTAAGTGGCTGAAGCATCCTGAGTTGTGCAACACCATCTCATTACCTCCCATCGGGCTTTCTTGATAATTCATCTATTTTCCACTATTTTGAAGATGCCTGGCCTCTGTCTAAACCTTGCAATGTTTCCAAGTTTGTGATGTTTAAACAGCAGTCAGGGACACAATTTGTATAAAAACAGTTAAACAAGACAAATGTCACCGTTCACTGCATTATTCAGAATGTGTAGGGATGTGTGAGACGAAAGCAGGCAGGCAAAGCAGAATCCAAAGTTGCTGCAAACATAAGCCAGACACACATGGTATCATTTGATAGCTCCAGAAAGAGGGACATGGCTTTCTTCTTGGTGACACCATTAATTAAGCAGATACCAGTGTATAATTATCCCCATGCACATGAGGCCAAAGAAAACCCTCCCTGTAAATAAAAACAGCGTGGGAAATAAGCTTGGCTAACAAGCTACAGTCCCTTGAGTTCAAGATTCACTTTATTTCAGGTTATCCCACTACTTAAGGGGGGTTGTCTCTATAGATTTCTTTTCCAGCTTTAAGCTGAATACAGAAAATACATACTGATCATACTCAATATATTTTAGAAAATTTAATGTTGAAGGAAACAATCACAGTCTCTTTTTGGAGTCCATGCAGCTGGGCCAAATACTGGACGTAATGTAGAAAACTACAGCATGATGTGGGTCTACTTCTTGTTCTGAAAAATCTAAAATGAGGGGCTGTGAGTGTGGCTCAGAAGTAGAGGGTGTACGTGGCATGTTTGAACCCTGTCACCAATGAAAAACAAAGAGGAAAAAAAGAAAAATTTACAGTGACTACAATAATCCCTCTTCATAAAAACTAAACTTCTACTGCTCACTTTTTGTAATATTTTGCTTTAAACTCTCTTTAATAACCTCTGTTCTGTTACACTGGTTTCCACTCTTCACAGCTGGGGAGACCTGCCCCTCTGCTGGCTACCACACAACCTCCCTTAGAGGGCAAAGCTCAGGCCTTTCAGCCTCTCCCTTCACCCTCAGACTCCCTAAGGCATGCCTTCCCTGGAAGACCCTCTACCCAAGAGCCACCCAATTCCATACTTAAGAGGAACAAATAGGCTGTGTTATTTACGTCCTTTTCCCTTAAAAATGGTTCTTGTTCCCAGGGCTGATTTTACAGGGAAAGAAAGGCAGCAGGCAAGTAAAGAGACTAAATAAACAGCTACTCTAACAGAAGGGGGGTTTCTTGGGGTCACTCAACCTATTTTCAGTTAATCAAGGGGTTAATCACCCAAGATTCCAGCCCTACATTGGATCTCTATTCTTATATCATCATGTGACAATGGCACATTACATCAGAGAAAAGGACAAGCAGAGGAAAAGGTAAAATTCAACCTGTGGCTAAAGATTGCTGGGGGATGCGGTGGGAAAGGCTGTTTAAATTGTACGCTAAAGAAACTCATGAGTTCTGTCTACACGGGCTGAATTTAGTTTTTCTCTTCTTCAGTGCCATGCTTAGCCAACCCTTACAAGGAGCAAAAATGACAGCTGAGGGGTGGACCAGGCAGGAATGCAGCACTTGTACTTACTTGTGGCCATTCAGAGCAGCGTGGTGCAGCGGTGTGTAGCCTGTGCTGTCAACGCAGTTCACGTTTGGCCCTCTCCACATGCTACCAGGGAAAAAGAGAGACAGGTTTCACAGACTGAAGTCATGGGGCAAAATGACAGACAGCTGGGTACTCGGCAAGACTGAGTGGGAGGCTTGACACAGCTCCTAAGGAGGCCCAGCGAGTGGATACTACAGACACACAGTAAGTCTGCAAGGCGAGGGGTCTGGCGTCCAGACCACGGTGTCAGTGAGGAAAGCTAGCTCTGTACTCTTCCACTCACCCATAACTTCACTATCGGCTTGGTCTGGGACTCACACCTCTGAGTGCTCCTGGTTCACTGAAAAGTAATCAAACTCCCACAAAGCAAAGCCCTCCGCTGGATGCAGGCACAGAGCACCCATCCTGTACTGGTGGGCGCCTCGGGACAGACCTCAGCACAGATCACGCGATCGAGACAATTCCATCAGGAAGGGCCAGCAGCAATGCCAGGACACACATGTTGAGATGCAAGAAACAGGCGTGTCCTTCCTCTGCAAACACAGACATCCCTGCGCAACCAGGGGCTCCAACTCACAGACCCAACTGCAGATTGAAAATATTCAGATAAGAATGCATGAACATGTACAGATCTTTTCTTCCCATCACTATTCTCTGAACACAGTAGAACAACCCTTTATGTGGCATTTACGTTGTACTAGGTATCAGAAATAATATACAGAGATTTAATATATACTCAGGAAAGTGTGTATAGGTAATATACAAATATGTCGCTGTATATATAACTTGAGCATCTGAAAACTTTAGTGTCTGTGAACTAGACTCTCAAAGAAACTAAAGAACATCTGTCTCATTTGTATGTGTATGAACGGAATCAAGAATTTGAGTCTTTTAACTTGAATCAGAAATACATGAAGTAAGCATGTCACTTTACTTAATTATCAAAGGTTTAATTCTTATTCCTGTTTCATACCTCACTGCATTGGCCAGAGTTTCTAAAATATTAAGTAGCAGATGACAACCTTGTCTGTCTCTATTCTAAAAAGAACGCTGCTGATGGCTTAAAGTACGCACTTTAAGTATCAACAAACTACTTTCCCCTGCTCTCTATCTACCTACCTACCTACCTAGCTACTTATCTATCTATTATGGTGCTGTGGACTGCAGCGAGGGCCTCAGACGTGCTGGGCAATCACTCTACCACTGGGCTTCACCCTAGGGCCTCTCCTAAAGCACTATCAGACCTATGTAACTGTTTAATTTAAATGTATTTTCTGCACCAACAGAGCTAATCATTGTTTCTCCCATTTAATGACCTAAACATGTTATATTTAGATTTCTTTTTTTTAATTTTTTTTTTTATTCTTAGATTTCTTACTGGTTTTTATGTTCAGCCATTATTCATTCTTAGAATAAACCTGATTTGGCTGCTATCAATCACGGCCTTGATGAAATCTACTTGAGACTATCATGTGAGAACATGTTACTTTGGATTTTCACATCTACATTCATAGGTGAGGCTGGAGTAAAGTTTTTGCTTTTTGCCACTATTATCAGATAGTACCAGTGTTAGGTGACAGACCAGGCAGGCAGCTGTCGCCTCTGTCCTATGTTCAGCAATCACTGACATAAAGCAGTAAATTACAGAGAGTCATCAGCAAAACCATCCTGGTCCACAACCTTTAATAAGCTCAGATGCTAGAGGTAGTGTAATTCACAACAAGAACATTTGGAAACACACATCAATAGAGGGATAGTACAGTCTAAACACAGAGTAGAACTACAGTCTAAACACAGAGTAGAATAGCATATACCAGTTGTATTGGTCTATAATAAGAAATTTAAAATGTTAACAGAAAAAAGAACCAAATTTATAAATAGTATACAATTATAGTTCAGAAAGAATCGATGAGAGAAATTTATCAAAACAGTAGACTGAGTATACAAATTTGTTCCCTCTCCTGCTTAAAGTTTTATGAAGTGACAAGAAAAATACAGTATCCCACTCTACACTGAGAGACAAGTATACAGGTTGATTCGGCCCAAGAAAATAAGAAACAATGTCATGAAAGAACTGGCAATGTTTAGGAATTCTTAAAAGGCGGGAAGTAGACAGAGACACAATCTAAAACAACACAAATTATAATAATCAAATATCACTTTTCACCTATCAGATTGATAAAATGAAAATGACATCATCAAGTGTTTGAAAACAAGCACTGTTAAACACCACGAGTTTAAACCGGCGAGTTCCTTTGGGAAGACAATTTGGCAGCATCTTTCAAAACCAGAAATAGCCTTCACTTTGAGCCAGCAACTCCACTTCCAGGCAACCATCCAACAAAAACATTTGTACATGTTCTCAAAGATACATGCTTGCATAGGACTGCTTCCCTGAAGAGTGAAATATTAAAACCTTAACGTCAATAGGCGAGCAGTTAAAATGAGGTGTAGTCATAAAATGAAATACTACATAACCATTAACAACAACAACGAAGAAGTTGTAACTGTATGTCCTGACGTGGAAAGATTTCTCAAAACAGACTTAGTTACGGTTCAGTGAAAAACCTAAGTCACTGTACAACAAACAAAATATGAGCCCCTCTCTACATACACGCACACCCTGGGAGTGGACAGTGACTGAGGTGTTCACGTACTGTCAGCGGCTACTCTGTGCACACTGCAGAATGGTAAACAGAGTTTGCCATCTTCTGCTCTGTATTCCACCACACTGTTTAGAACACTTACAGTGTGACTGTATTCAAGTTGTACTTGCTTGCTTGCTCGCTTCTTGGTTTTTTGAGAGAGTTTTGCCATGTAGCTCAGGCTGGCCTTGAACTTATGGTGATCTCCCCGCCTCAGCCTCCCAAGTGCTAGGATTACAGGCATATACCACCATGCCTGGCTATCTTTTTTTTCTTTTGAAACAGTGTCTCATTATGTAGTTGAGGCTAGTTTTGAACTCACTAGGTAGTGCAGGCTAACCTCGAACTCACAGAGATCCTCCTACCTCAGCCTCCCAAGTGCTGGAATTATAGGCGTGTCCCACCACAGCTGGCCCAGCTACTTTTATAACACTTTGAAAGAGAAGAGAAAGAAGTATTATGCATAGGAAAAAATATTTAAAAATCCATCAATAATAATAGACAAATAGGGATGGTGGGTCATTTTAATAAGTACATATATATTAGGCTTAAAATCTTAAGTGGGATTCTGAACTACAAAGGAAACAATCGACAGCAAAGAGCCATGAAATGGGGGGAAATATTTGCAACCCATATAATACGACAAGAGGCCAACATTTAAAACATATAAGAAACTCAGTGGCAAGAAAACAACCCAAGTTACAAATGAGCAGAAGCACTGAAAAGATACTTCTCAAAAGAAGAAAGACAAATGGTTAACAAGGACATAACAGAATGGCTCAGCATCACTGATCATCAGGGAAATGCCAACCAGAAACACAATGTGATACCACTCACACCTGGCCATTCCCAAAAAGACACAAGTAAGTGTTTGTGAGGATGAAGCGGAGAGAGAACACTAGAACACTGTTGGCAGGAATGTAAATCATACAGCCATTATGGAAAAAAGTATGGCCAGTAATCAAAAAATTAAAAAATACAACTACCATGTGGACCAGTGATGCCACCACGAAGCATTATGCCCAAAGGAAATGGGACTAGTACGCTGAAGAGAAGCCTGCACTCCCGAGTTCACTGCAGCACTATTCACAGTGGCCATGGCACAGAATCAACCTGAGTGATCGCCAACTGGTGGATGAACAAAGAAAAACGTGTTATCAGTCTTTAAAAAGAAGGGAATCCTACCCTTTACAACAATGTGGATGAATCCAGAGGACAGGATGGTAAGTGAAATAAGCCAGACACAGACAGATAAATATATAATCTCATTCACATGCAGAATCTAAAAATGTGGAACTCGGAGTATATACAGAACGGTAGTTGCCAGAGGCTGGGATGAGGGGAAGAGGGCAGGATGAGTAGCTGGTCACAGGATATGAAATTTTAGTTAGATAGGAGAAACGAGAATCAAGAGCTCTGTTGTACAATATGGTGGGTAATTAGTAACAATGCACTGTGTTTTTGAAAATCACTAGAAAACAGGCTTTAAATATTACCACCACGAAACAGTGATCCATACAGTAACATGTTAACTAGCTTGATACATTCCCTGATGTATGCATATTTCAAAACACTGTGTTGTACGTGATCTATACAAATTGTACGTGTCATTTAAAAAAATAAAGCATCTTCCAAACAGAGCTTACAAGCGGTTATTTCTCATCGTCACACCTGTACAATGGTTTTTTCAAAACCAAGAATTATGCCTGACAATGAATCAGAATAATGGAAAGTTAGTCAGGCCTGGAAAATCTAAGAGATACAGTTTTCATGGTTACTTTCAAATTGTCCCACAAGACAGTCATCATACTACCATAAAATAGGTGACATTAAAAATCAAAAAGACTATTTGCCCAAATCACAGAGCAAATCTGTGGCAGATCTAAAACTCCTATTTACAGAGCTCTTGGCATCTGGCCAAAGACTTTATGACCTAACTGGAACCACATGAACTGAATACACATAAACACAAGGCTTTACCAATTCAACAGCAAAATGACTGCATCACCCAACAGGCGCTGAGGGTGAGGAAATATCAACACCAGGTAAAGCGGCTGGGGCACAGGTCTCCAGCAACCAATTTAGCACTCGTTAGGACCCCATTATCTCTCCCGCCAGTGCAACCCAGGTCCCAAAGTAACCTTGAAAATAAGAGTTCAACTGTCCTTTATTTTATCAAGAGGCAGAGTTGAACAAGCCCTCTGACATTTTCTTTTACCTCCGTAACTCTGGTTTAGAGTGATGAAGTCTGGGCATTCTACATCAGCACTAAAACTCCTCCTCAGAATTAGAAAAGATGAGGAAAAAACAGGAATTTTGCCAAAGAAAGCTACATTCCCAACCTTGTCCCCATCTCTTTTTTCTCTAACATCTCCTCAAAAAGTCCATCTAGAAATACTAGGGACTGGGGAATACATTAAGCAAACCCTACATGAAAACAGAACTCGAATCCCCCTATTGATATGTTAGCTTCAGACAGGATGGTAGTAACATCCCTCTCCACCCAAGTTTCTTCCTTTTTGGCAGGGCAAAAAAGGAGCTATTTACAAGCTAGGTCTTCCTCCCAATCACAGCTGTCCTATTAAGTTTTGCTAAAACAGCAGGTAACAAAGAGCTGCTCATCAACAAACAAAAGCAGAGTCCAACGTACCAAGAGAACCAGGGGAAAAACTTTAAACGCAGCCCACAAGATTCCTAAACAAAGCTTCATTGTCCAGATTCTGCAACCAGCCCTTTGACTTGCAGAACCAACCCTAAGACCAATCTTGAAGAGTCTCAGAGTAGATACAGTATCCTGGGTGGAAACTAGGTTAAGAATCTAGGCTCTGTAGTTAGCAGACCTGGTTTCAAAACTTGTCTGTACAGCTACCTGTGAAGCCTTAAAAACCATTCACTTAAGCCTCCAAACCGCTGTCTCTGCAACTGTAAATTCGGTGTCAGTCTCCCCCGGATGTCAATCGTTCTTGGAAACTGAAACTCCTAGAAGCTTGAGCCAGTGCAACAGCATTAGGGTGGAGTGTGTCACACATGGCCAGCTGCTTCATCACCCTAGTGAAGGCACAGCAAGCCTTGCGCCGGGCCTGGGAAGCGTCTGCATTTCAGATGGCATCCAAACACACTGCAGAGGGCAGGAACAGGACTGAGGAGGAGTTGGGGCTTTGGAATGCCACCTCTCCACTCCTCATGGACACAGCTGCTCCAGCTGGTGCTCCAGGTCCCAGGAGCTCCTGTTCAAGGGGCTCCTCAGGCACGTGTTCACCGTGTGTGACGCGTACCCTGCTCTGGGGGCAGGATATGCAGGTGGGAAAAGACAGAAGTCTGCACTTTCATGGTGTCTGAGTTCTAAGGGGGAGGAAGAGAGAGTGAGCGAACAAATAGGTGATATGATACCAGGTAGGGAGAAGTGATGCAAAGGAGCACAGGAAGAGGATAAAACGGGACAGGGCTGCATTTTACACCCTCCAAGGACAGGGTGACCACTGAGAAGAGATCTGAGTAAAGCGTAGGGATGAACCAGGTGGGTGTCAAAGGAGGCAGGCAGAGAAAACATCAAACACCACAGCCCCAAAATGGGATGTGCTTGACACACCTGACAGGGCAGGAGAAGTGGGGCTCTACCCACGGGGACGGTGGGCACCACGAAGTTCCGTGAGCATCCCGAGCATCCCCCATGCTCAGCGCCAGAGGGAGGAAACAGGAAGACACCAGTCTCCGATGAAGGAAGGGGTGTACTTTCAACGCAGGAGGGGTGCAGACTTGGAAGTCCAAACTGTGACAACTAAGCCTCCTCTAGAGACAGTCAGCTTCCTCCCACCTGATTCCAAAGGTCCACCAACGCTACCACTCCTCGGACCTATCAAAACCTAGGCAAAAGCCTGGCACGCAACTGCTGCAAGTCTTTGTAGAGTCAAATAGTAACAGCAAAAAATACACTGGGAAACTTACTGTGATGAGCCCAAATGTCCCCTGATCCATGACATGCCTCCCAATAGTGATCTCACCCTCTTACATCCTCAAGTTCATCTAGCACAACTTCCCCGCAACATTTACCATGCGCGACCTTGAGCCACAGTCAATTCTTCATACTGCTAGTTCTTACTTACACAAGCCCTCCAGAGAGATTCCCCTATGTTTCCAAGACACAGTGCTGTGTCAGGAACGCCCAGGGCCACCAGGTTGCAACTTCTAACATTCAGTTTTTACCATTCGGATAATTAATCCCCCCCGCCTGCCAACCCAGAGTCCTGCCAACCCTCGACCAACTCTACCCCAAGGTGGGATGATCTCTATGCAGTACGAAACCTATGACATTTGTGGCCACTAAAAATGGCAACAACCTCTTGATAATACATACAAGAATATTGTGTCTGAGATGTCTGAAGTGGCTTTGAGCTGGCAGTAATGTGCTTCATGGGGTTGCCCAGCTACTGCCAGAAAAGGAATGGCATCTCAAGAGCCAACAGTGTCCAATCTGGACCAGCTTAATAATGTTTATGCCCCAGAGCTACGGAGTCGTCCACCAGCAGCCCTAGTGGGGAAGCTGGATGCATGAACAAAAGGTTGCCCTGGTATACAGTGTGTGGTGTTCTGAGGAGGATACAACCAAATGGCTTATGGGGAAGTGGGAACAGGAAGCTTTACAAAAGAGGAGATACTGGAGCCAAGTCTTAAAGTTTTGGAGGAAGCAGCCAGGCAGAATCAACAAAGAAGCAACTCAAACTCAAGTCCTTACAAAGTGGGGCAACTGCAAGCAGCTGGGAGTGGCTGAAGCCACAAGGGAAAGAAGGTGAATGTGGTGGGTGGGGCTCAAGCTGCTGGCAGCTGGAAAGTGGGCACTCAGAGGGTCCATTCATTATTCAGCATCACTATTCACCATCATGATCTTGCATGTTCCAGAATTTAAAAAAAATCACTATGCTGGGCAGTTGTACAGGTGATGAGCTAGCACTGTGTGACTAGATCCAGGGAGTCCAGGTGGAAGTTAAAGATTCGGGTGTGAGGTGAGGACTTCAGTGGGAAGGGGAGCAGACAAAAGAGGACAGATTCAGTAGAAAAGACAGGACTGGACCACTAGATGCAAAAGGCGGGCGCTGGAGTTGGGAGAACCTGGAGACTCTGTGGACAGTGAGAGCGACTTCCAGAGGAAACCAGGGTTGCTCTGAGTGTAATTATAGCAGCAGAGAGGAGAGGGGACAGGGTTTGCTCAGCCTGAAATGAACTGTGCTCCTGACGTAATGGCCAGGGAGCAGATGGCTATGAAGGTCTACCAGTGATGGCAAACCTTTTAGAGCTTTCAATGATACAAACAGCCCACAGCGTCACACGTACCACAGATTGGCCACCACTGGTCTAGACCATTAGGGTTACAAACTAAACAATTTAAGATGACAACGTTCAAATGTCTGCATGCGTGTTACCTGTGTCTGGCCCTTACAACAATATTATGGAGTAGGAAACACATGCTATTTCCATTTCACAGGTAAGAAACTGAAGTTCAAATGACTTATCACGCTGCTAACTGAATGAAAACTGAAACAAAATCCCACATTTGACCTTGACTGTGTGTTCCTTTTAATTTTTCTAGATCTGTGACCTTGAATGCTGAAAGCAAGCAGCTTGGAGTGCTGTGGTTTGCTTCCTGTATTAGCTTCAGGAAGTCAAAGACTCTCAGAGTGCAGGGTCACGAAAAGGCCTTTTGGCCCAAAGACGCTGTAAAGGGGGCAATAACAATGAACTGAAGGGAAGAGGGCTCCCGGGCAGCTCTCCATCAAGTCCTCATTAAGTCCTAAGGTCTAACCAGGAGTTTGCCTCATCCGCCTTTTTCTGCCAAAGGCCTTCACTGTTTTCTTCTTTTGATTTTCCTTGGGAAGTCGGTTTTATCTCAAGCACAGAAGGGCTGGCAGTTTTCCAATGCAATGAAACATCCTCCAAAGTCAGTCTGATTTAAAAAATACTCCATCTCACTCAAATGCATCTGACACATCCTTACCAAAACACTTTCTACATACTTAATAGTTGAGGGTAAAGGGACAGATACAAGGCGCCTATGTAATCTTGGAGAAAGACAAAACTTATAGCCTGAAACAGTCACAAACTCCCGCACAAGGGCCAATGGAGTTAACTGTGAAAACATGAGCATATGTTTTTATTTCTGCTCCTTCCAAAACCATTAAAATAAGAGTAAAAACTTATAAGGTCAAAAGGAACAAGAGAGAAGATGACAATAAAAGATCTCAAGTTTTTCAGAAAGAAGTAAAGTAGGCAAATTAGCAGATCTGAGAAAGTAAACGCCTGAGTCCAGGGCAATGGATGCCAGTTCACACACCTGGGCTGGGAAGGCTTGCAGATGAGAGGCACGAGGAGGGGAGAGATGGGGAGGGATGCAGAGGCCTTCACACAAATTCTGTATAAAGAGGTACTAGGCCACCAGCTCTGCTCTGGGGCAGCCAGGAGACTCTACCCTTTATCCAGCACAAGTAAATTTAGTCCATGAAAAACCAGACAAGCAAGCTGGGTGTTGGGGTATACAACTGCAATATCAGCCAATTAGGAGGCTCTGGCCAAATGGTGCTGGGAAAACTGGCTGTCCACATGCAGAAGACTGAAGCTAGACCCCTAACTCTCACCATGCACCAACCTAAGATCAAAATGGATCAAAGATCTAAATTAACACTTAACCTGCCAGAAGACAAAAACAGGTAAAACTCTTCAAAACACAGGTGTAGTCAAGGCCTTTCTGAACAGAACCCCCAACTGCACAAAAAGTAACCAACAAATGGGATCACATCAAATTAAAAAGTTCTGCACAGCAAAGGAAACAATGAACAGAGTGAAGGGACAGCCCACAGAACGGGAAAACATTTTGCCAGTTACTCCTTGGAAAGAAGACAAATATTTTATATATATAAATGGGACTCGGCTGAGCTGGTGCACACCTGTAATCCCAGCATTCAGAAGGCTGAGGCAGGAGGACTGCAATGAGTTCAATGCCAGCCCCAGCTACAGAGCAAGACGGTCTCAAGGAAGAAAAAAAAAAAAAAAGAGTCAAGAACTAAAAAAAATTAGATCCTCAAAAGACCCAATCAAAAAATAAGCAACAGAAATTAACAGATATTTCTCTCAGAAGAAGTAATACAAATGGCCAATAAAATTATATACTATGATCAAGTAGGATTCATCCCAGGGATGCAGGGATGGTTCAACACACACAAATCAATAAATGTGATATGCCACATTAATAGACTCAAGGACAAACACCACATGATCATTTCAATAGATGCAGAAAAAGCATTTGACAAAGTCCAACACCCATTCATGATAAAAACCCCACACAAATTGGAGTACAAGGTCTTTGTCTCAATTTGATAAAAGCCATCTATGACAAACCAATAGCTAACATCATACTAAATGGTCAAAAACTGAAAGCTTTCCCTCGAAAATCAGGCGTACTTGAAAGATGCCTATTATCGCTATTCCTGTTCAATATAGTTCTGGAAACATTAGCCAGAGAAATTAGACAAGAGAAAGAAAGAAAAGGAATAAAGATAGGAAATGAAGTTAAATTATCATTATTTGCAGATGACATGATACTTTATATAGAAGACCCAAAAACTCTCCCAAAAGACTCCTAGATTTAATAACCAAATTCAGTCATGTAGCTAATACAAAGCCAATGTTCAAAACTCAATAGCATTCCTATACACAAATAACAAACTCACTGACAGAAATTAGGGAAACAACACCTTTCACAATAGCATCAAGAAAAATGAAATAATTAGGAATCAATCTAACAAAGGAAATAAGAGACCTTTACATTGAAAACTACAGTACTCTGAAAAATGAGATTGAAGAGGATATCAGAAAATGGAACGATATTCCTTATTCTTGGATTGGCAGAACCAATATAGTAAAAATGGCCATACTTCCAAAACTGTTATACACATTTAATGCAATCCTGATCAAAATACCAATGGCATACCTCATGAAACTAGAGAAAACAATCCTAAAATTCATATGGAACCAGAAGAGACCTAAACTAGCAAAAGCAATTCTGGGCAACAAAGGCAAGTCAGGAGCATCGTAATCCCTAATTTGAAATACTACAAACCTACCATGATGAAAACAGCATGGTACAGGCAAAAATATACAGACCCGAGGATGAATGGAACAGAACAGAAGATGCAGAAACAACTCCAAACATACTCAACCACCTTATCTTTGACCAAGGGGCCAAACACCTTCACTGGAAGAAAGAAGTAATTTTAAAAACTACTAACAAAGGGCCAATAAATAATGAAAAAACCAAGAATCAACAAACAAGACCACATCCAATTAAAAAGCTTCTGCACAACAAAGGAAACCAGTAACAGTGAAGAGACGACCCACAGAACGAGAAAATTTTTTTGCCAGCTACTCCTCAGACGGACTAGTATCTAGAATATATGAAGAATTCAAAAAAATTAGACCCCCCCAAACTTTAAAGTCCCAATCAAAAAATGGGTATCTGAAATGAATAGACACTTCTCAGATAAAGAAGTACAAACAGCCAATAAGTACACAAAAAATGTACAACATTGCTGGCCATTTGAGAACAGTAAATTAAAACACTAAGATTGTATCTCACTCCAGAAAGAATGACCATCATCAAAAAATATTTAATAACAAATGCTGATAAGGCTGTGGGAGAAAAAGAAACCCTTCTTCATTATTGGTGGGAATGTAAACTGGTACAACCACTATAGAAATTACTATGGAGATTTCTCAAAAAACTGAAACTAGAAATTCCATTCAGACCAGCTATTCCCCTTCTACGTATCTTCCTAAAAGAGTTGAAGACATGATATTACACTGATGCACATCCACATTCATAGTAGCACAACTTGCAACACCTAAATCTGGAAAAGTGGCCTGTATGTGCATTCATATGTTCTTTATGAATGGATAAAGAAAATGTGGCATTTATACAATGGAGTACTACTCAAACATAAAGAAAGATAAATTTGAGTCATCTATAGCAAAATGGACACGCTCTGAGACCATACTGTTAAGTGATATAAATCAGATACACAAAATTATCACATGGTTTACCTTACAGGAGAAACTCAAGTATAAATAAACTAGAGAGCAAAATAAAAGATAAATAATAGGGAGATATATCTTTTGTATAAAGGAAGGGGATCAAGAGAGGGAAGGAAGGTAGAGGGAAAGGAGGAAAAGAAAAAAGAAGATGTATTATGTACATGTGCCAACTCCTCATGATGACTGTAATCATTATGTACTGCAAACATGGACTAATAAAAATTTTAAAAACTTTTAAGCCAGGCATGGTGGTACATGCCTGTAATTCCAGCACTTGGGAGGATAAATCAGGAGGATTACTACAAATTCAAGGCCAGCCGGGGCTACATAGAGACTCCGCATATCAAAACACACACACACACAAAATTTTTTTTAAGTACAAATGATTAGTAAGTACATGAAAACATGTTCAACATCTTTGGCCATGAGGGAAATGCAAATCACAACAACTCTGAGATTTCATCTTCTCCAAGTCAGAATGGCTATCATCAAGAACACAAACAACAAATGCGGTGAGCATGTGGAAGATAAAGAATGAGCATGTGGAAGATAAAGAACGCTTCTACACTGCTGGTAGGAATGTAAACTAGTACAACCAGTATAGAAATCAGTATAGAGATTCCTCAAAAAACTAAAACCAGAAATTCTATTTGATCCAGCTACACCTCTCCTAGGTATATTGCTGAAAGAGTTACAGACACAATATTATGATAATGTATCCATACCCATGTTTATAGCAGCTCAACTCACAACAGCTAAGCCCTGGCAATAGCCTACATGCTCATCAATAGATGGATAAAGAAAATGTAGTGTATACACACAATGGAGTAGTATTCAGGCAGAAAGAATGAAATCACCCTACTTGCAAGAAAATAGAACTTAAAACCATAAATGAAATAAGTTAAAGCAAGTTAAATATCACATAGTTTCTCTTTTATATTAGAAACCTAAAACCTAAGTAAACCTAAGTAAAGAGCAAAATGAAGGACAAGCAGCAAGAAACAAAAAGGCAGACTTGTTAGAGACAGAAGGGGATCAGGGAAGGAGACAGGGAGGGAGGGAAAAAGTAGGGGGTAAAGGAATCAAAAATAATCAAGATATGCTATATATGTGTATCAATTCCCTAAAACAAGTGGTAAATAATAATTATGATGCATTGCAAACATACACTATTTTTTTAAAAGATAACATAGTTCCAGAGAGGGACAAAACAGCTCACACAAAGCCTGAGTGGCATCAGATTCTCAGCATCATCTCTGGAAGCCATGAAAGAAAGAAGCAAGACCCGCCAAATTCTCAGGCGAGATGCTTTCCAACCTAGAATTCTATAGCATGTAAATCAGCAGTCAGGTTTTAAAAGAGAATACAGATATTTTCAGACAGGCAGAATCTCGAATTTTACCTCCTACGCACCCTTCCTTTGGGAAGCAAACGGAGGATGTGCTCTACCCAAGGGGGCAAACCCAAAAGGAGGAAGGTGAGCATCCAGGAAATGGGGCACGGAGACCCAGCCCCTCAGCAGGCCTTGAGAATCCCCTGCCCAGCTACAGCTGGGAAGCAGGGGCCGGGGGCATCTTCAGGAGAAAATGAACCTGAGGAGATCAAGGGCCGCATCTGCCTAGGGTGTGGAAAATACAGTAATACTTGGGGATTTAAAACTCATGGCTGTAGTTTGGGACGTAAGAAGCATGGTATGAGGAGAAAAAAGTTATAGTACCCTAATTGGCTCGGCCGGCGAATAACACTAACAGTCCCAGTAATGGAAGCATTAAATGCTACTATAACTAAAAGCTGTGATATATTTGGTGCTGCTGGGGACTGCACCCATGCTAGGCAAGTGCTGGACCGTGCACCAAACCCCAGCCCAAACTGTGACACACCTGAAGGGCAGAGGGACAGGCAGTAGATTTCTCTTCTACACCAGAGTATTAGAAGCATAATAACAAGAAAATGCAGAGGAAACACCAAAAGAGAGTGCCAGGAGCCAGAAATGGCCACATCTCCAGACAAGACCGCAGGTCCCTGGTGGGAAAGGTGCCGAAAGGCTCTGACACTGCCCAGCAGGTTGGACAAGCCCTTGTCAACCATGAAATCAAAAATTCTGGTAACCTCAGTATTTGTGGCTATGGGTTTTTGTGTTTCAAACGGGTGGTGACTGTCAAGAGCTTATGCCCTCAGGAGGGACAGGGACAAGCTGGCAAGGCAATGCCCCACTTCAACTGCGCCCATGACGCAAGTCACACCATAAACCCGGAAGGTGGTCTCCTGGTCCCAGGAAGCCAGCACAGCGCTCCTCCCTCTCTCCCGCCAAGGACGATTCTCTTCCAGCCGTTCTGTTCTGAGCCCTATGGTCTGTGGCCAGCAATCAGTGCGGACAGACAGCACAGCACACACTCAAACTGGGAGGGACCTTTCCCTTGAACTCCCGGTCCATCTGCTCCAGGCTGCTACTGCCAGTCACTGCCGTCACTGCATGTGAGGCTCTACACCGCGCCACGTTGAGACAGGACGCGGGACGCAAACAGGGCAAAAGGAGTGCGGAGTGGAACTGTCACTGGAACAGGACGAGGGCATGACCACCTACAGAGCACACCAGCGTGGTTCTCTTTGTGACTGAGACGCATTTGTGAGGATTAATACAGACATCAGATTTTTACAAGCTGTATTTCCCCGACAGTTTACAGTCTTACTTGGGAGCCCTTTGATCTGATTCAACTGACCTTAGCAATAGGTGCGTGACACTTGAGCAGTCACTATTTCTGATCCACACCTGCAAAGCAGGCACAGACTGGAGGACTAGAGAACAGGCTCCAGAGCTCAGGAGCCTAAGTGTGACCGACCCATCCAATGTCTTCACTTCCTGAGTAAAAGCAGCTGTCATGCTGCATGCTCCAACAGCAGGGACTCCGCCTGGTATCCACGGTACCTGGCACCACGGTGGGTGGAGGAAGGAGGGACAAGGCCACTATGTTATTCTAGGTGTCTTACAATGACGATGATCAAATCCCCACCCTACGGAACATCAGAGACGTGGAACAAAAACCACACCACCACATGACACCTGGAAACACTAAGGGAAGCTGGGGCCTCACCCTGCCCCTTCTGCTCCTCCAGTGTGTCAGCAGCACAGGGCTCCTCCCAGCCAGGCAGGGCCCTTGCTGGCTCCTCCCAGAGCCCCCTTCATCATGAAGCTCTCAGGTCACAGCCTGTGCTGTCCTTGTTTGATGGTTTTTCCCACCAGAGTGAGCAACTCAGGAGCAGATTTGCATACACTCTGTTTACCATTTCACTCTCAGTGCGGCTTCACACTGCGCCTGGCGCTTTCTGAAAACTCAAAGAGTCAGAAGAATCCACACCTAAGGACACATGACAGGACCTTGAGGTTTAAAGAATGGTATGGCAAAATTATTTTTTAGATGACAGAAACTACTTATAAGGACTCAAATACCCTCTTCTAAATTATTTTTGGGTAAATAATACTGCACACAATTTACTATTTGGCCCCACTCATCACTCTGAGACATGTTTCTCAAAAGAAAAAACAAAATTTCTTCCATGAGTGCCCATGTGTTCAAGGTTTTTTTTTTTTTTTGGTGCTGGGGATCGAACTCAGGGCCTTGTGCTTGCTAGGCAAGCACTCTAACCACTAAGCTAAATCCCCAGCCCCGTGTTCAAGCATTTTTAAGAATAATTTGCTCCCTGATTTCTCAAAGTCCAGAGGCTTAAATGGGCTGAGGGAGGAAGGAAAGATGACTTAACTGGTCACATGTCTGGGGGGCGCAGATAACTGCACTGCAAGAGAATCACACAAGTCCTGGCTGATGTCTGTTGCCCCAGCATAATAATTAACAGCACATAATTCACTTTACTCGACCCAGACTTTGAGACCTCTTTCTTAAAACACTCTCCCTAAAGGGCCTAGAAGTTACAGTTATGTTGCCAAGCTGGTCTCGAACCCTTGGGCACATGCAACCCTGCTGCCCCGCCTCTGTGCAGCTGAGAAGGACCAGTGTGAGCCAGTTCACCTGGTTCTTCTGTTATGTTGTAGCTGTTGTTTTTTAAATAACCCACTAGTTACTTCTCCCAAGAAGCCGATAAGGGAACCCACAGGAACTGACAAGTATGGAGGTGAACAGCTTATCCAGGGTCACAGGGCTGAAAGGGTGACACTGGGCTGAACTCCAAAATCTTAACCACTGTGCAACATGGCCTCTTGAGAAGCGATTTCTCCGTTCTTCCCATTCTTGAATACGATGAACTCCCCACAGCTCACATTCTTTCATTTCCACCCTGCTCACATTCCCTACTCCTCGTATGTCTTGACTTGCTCTTTTTCTTTCTCTCCAGGGTCACAGAAAACCAATAAAGAACACTGAGGAGAGGCCTGATGTTTCAGGTAGGAAATGGGTCCCAGAGGGAAATGAGCAGAAGTAGTTAACTGAGGACTTCATTAACATTTCCAGAAACCCAATGAGCTGGCAAACTGTTACTTAAGGTAACTACTGAAAGCATCAACATTATAAGGAAAGACATGAACTGAATTCATTTCATTGTATTTAGGATGATTATCTTGTTGCTTTAAGAAAATTAAAACACAAGATTTTTTCAATATAGAAATATATACAAAAGGGATCAGCACTTCAAATGAAATTTATCATGAGATTCTAGGTCCTACAGAAGTCATGTGTTATTTCCGCTATGTCCCAAAGCGCCACAGACAAAAATGGTATTCTAAATGTGGGTAGTATGTAAGCTGAATGGCAGACTGAAATTTATTTTTCACATGTGCAACTGACCCACGTGTGAATCCTGGACTTAATACATATTAGCTACAAATTTTCTAGGGTATTAGGGAGATGATTTTCATCCAACTGGAGTTATCTATGCAAAATGGAGATTTCCTGCCCCATCCCCCACTCCTTAGAGTTATTTTATGAAATAAATGGGTGAATGAATGTATGTGAAAAAGTATTGTAAACTGGAAATATAAGTGCTTCTATTTGAAATTGCTTCCAGTTTACTATCTAATGTAAACAGTATCTAAAGTGAGGCCACGCACGTAAAGAATGAGACCAGTGTATGCATGCTGACACGAAAAACACCAAAGATGTATGAGGTGGGACACACACCTGCACACCAGTATGTAGAGTATGATCTCATTTCCGGAAGAACAGAGTATTTTTCTAAGCTTACCCTAACAAACCAAACTGTTAAGACTGACTGGTGCTGGCAGCGAGGTAATGAAAACACACACTGACAGCCTCTTTCTTGACCAAGCTTTAGCAAGGCTCCTTCTACGCCCTCCTTCCCCCGAGGCCTTGACCTCGGCCCCACAGGCCTGCCTGCCCGGTTGGAGCAAGAATCTTGCTCAGTAAGTTTGGGGGCCCCCTTCATATCTGATCAAGCTTACTGATTCCCCACCTGGACACTTAAGACCTCGGCCTCCCTTCAGCAACAATCTTGTTGGGTCAGTTCAGCAAGAAACCCCCTACCCTACAAGTCTCCTCTAGGTAATTTTCCTCCCACCGACTTTCACCCTGCTCCCTGACCGCACATCCCCACGGCCCTTGCTCTACCTGGAATTCAGCCCAACCTTTGTCCCCCATGGCAAAATCCTTACTGTGATGGATATTTCTTAACCCCCCTCCCCTCTTCTCAAACAGAAGCCACATCTATTCCAGAGAGAGATAGAAAGAGAGACAAGAGACAGAGACAGAGAGACAGAGAGAGATAGGCTTCCACTAATGGGACTCACAGAAGAGTTCTTACAGGAAAGCATTCTGAGTCCTGGGGAACATTTATTTCTGGGTTTGGCCTCCTTTTCAAAATGCCTCCTGTGGTCTTTGACTTTTATGGTCTGGAGGTTGAACATCAATTACTCCCCTTTGCTTCTGATAGGACTTCTCTGACTGCACAGGCCAAGAGGCAGCTCGCCCCTGCGACGTGTCCCCAGGGAGGCGACCGAGTGGGTCAGTGATTCCCAAGGCTGGCG
The DNA here is from genome assembly GCA_004026905.1 of Hystrix cristata. Taxonomy (NCBI): domain Eukaryota; kingdom Metazoa; phylum Chordata; class Mammalia; order Rodentia; family Hystricidae; genus Hystrix; species Hystrix cristata. The sequence continues at coordinate 96,335 of PVJO010005556.1, forward strand.
GGTTTCAGAAGCACTGTGGGAAATGTACCTAAGGGTTACGCACCACTAGTTTAAGGGACAGACAGCCCAAATTAGGGAGGTGAGCGGGTCAGCTGGGGGTTTATCAAATCCCAGCTATTTTATATCCTTAAGCAGCTTACAAATTTGTCACTGTCTTGCTCTCAAAATAACCTCCAAAATGATCTTGACTGCTCAAGTCTCCACCTTCATCAACAAATACGTATTTTCTAAGTCTGTCCCTGCTAACTTTGCAACTGCTCCTCTGATCCCTGTTGTCCTGTTAGGTGCTCTCTTGCCTACAGGACGCTCCTCACCAGAGCCTTCCACTCGCCTCTGCGCTCTGGGAGTCACCTACGCCCCCTCCCTCTTGGTCTCCCCACTTTGCCCCATCTTAGTCTTTGTGAAATCCCAAGCAGACTTCAGGTCTCCCTTGAAATGTCGCCCCACTTTCCGGGCTGAGTTAACTGTGTCTGCAGTTCTTTATTGCTGTCCCAAACTTAACATGTTTACAGGGCTGTTTTATTTGGTTGCAAAGCACCTGTCTTCCCCACCAGACAGTGACCTCACCGGCAGGGGCTCGCTCCCATTCCTCTCTATTCTTGGTACCCAAAACCATTTTGTCCAGTCGCAGGTGGGGACAGGCAAGATACAGGACGAGAAGGGGCAGCCAGTAAATGGAGACTGCAGATGGAAACCTGTCTCCTGTCCCCCAAGGAAATGTCCTTCCCCTACACCATACACTGGGATCAGTCCTCCACACGTCCCCGGCGCTTCCTCTCCTTCCCTGCCTTTCTCCCCTTTTTAGTGACCTAGTGCAAGCTCTGAATATCCCGTCCAACAGACAGATAAAGAATGTAATTTGTAAGGCCCTGCGTCCTTTTCCTGTTGGGTGAGTCTGGAAACCTGGGTGTGGGGAATGGTTTGGTACCATGAGTTCAGAGAAAAGCATGGGGGTGAGGCAGGGTCTAGGACCGGTGTGCCACAAGTGCGCCCCCGACTGGGGCCAGCCTGGGCTCCAGGCCCAGCCCACAGCCGTCTTTTTTTTTTTTTTTTTTTTTTTTTTTTTTATTTTAAACCAAGAACATGTATTGGTACATTCTACATACAATGGTCACATTCATTACATTAATTCTGTACCTATACATGATGTATCTTGGTTCTCCCCCCTCTTCCCCCCTCCCCTCTGCACCCTCCCTCCCTATTTACAGCAGGTTCATTCATCATCCTCCATATTTTCCCATTCCCCTCTCTCCCC